>JANHFX010023065.1:0-38404 GCA_027560015.1 Chloroceryle amazona | reverse complement strand
GGATATGGTCTAGGGGAGAACTTGTAGAGTAGGGTGAAAGGTTGGACACGATGATCCCATGGGTCTTTTCCAACCTAAATAATTTTGTGATTCTGTGCTTCTGTGATTTGGACTTGATCCCCCAATCCAAACCATTCTATGATTCTATGATTCTGTGCCTTAAATTTGTTTTACTTTACTTGTCTTCAGATGATATAATCATTGCTTTCTACAGCTTGTAGTCACATACAGTTATTTTGTGTAGAATGGAGTATTTGTGACTAACGTGATGATCTTGTGTGGGAAAATACAGGCCTGACATGGCAGTGAAGGTGTGGGGAAGTGAGGACATGGGATGAGGTGCTGAGGAGTACTGGGCAATAACACCTAGCACTGGACACTCCATGGTTTTAAGCAGCTCGCCAAAGGTCATATAATGAAATGCAGACCTGGAGCTGGGCAAAACTGGCTTTAGAGATAACCAGGACAGCAAGAACAACAAATAGCATCTAGCACATGTAAAACACACTGTGTGTAATAAAATCAGATTCACTGGGGACTAGCAGACCCAGAAGAAAGAGCAACACGTAGAATATGAAAGTGACTCCAAGGAGATCATAGAGCAAGGAAGAAGACATTGACACCAGCACTGTATTTCTCCCTGAAATAGTCTTGGGCTGTGGGTGACTTGCCATATCTTCCCCATCCCCTAGATCAAAGACATCAACATGAGGACCCCCAGGGGCAATGTAAGGCTGAGCATACCACCAGAGAAAGGGGGAACAGACAGGATGTATGCATATAGCTTTTATTGAAACGTTTCCTCTGTAACAGAATTCTTCTCTTAATTTACTTTTTCTCTCTTGTTCCATAATAATTAGATCTGTGTTACTACTGATATCTTGATTTTGCTATAAAATTTCAATCACACTAACAATAAATTATCATCTTTACACACAAAATAAATTTCCTGTTTGCCCATAACAAGTTTTTAAGGGTGACAGAACTACTACTGCAGCCAGGCTGGGTTGCTGTAGGAGTACTGCTCTTGGATCTTGTACTAATTCCTTGCTATTTTGGCTCAGGGGAACCTCTAGTTATGACCAAACCTAAAAGTAATGTGATATGATGCACTAATACTGCACATTACAGATAATGAAGACCAAGAAATATTTCCTAAATACCTCCATTTGATTTAGGAGTCCTTAAATCCTTCAGAAATGTGAACTGTTGTGTGGCTAAAGTATAAACTGGCCCGTGGAAACTAGTAGGAGGACAGGTGGTAGAAATAAGAAAGTAAATAGTGCTTAGATAGTGACTTCAGGTATTCACTTCAATAAGCTGCTGACACCTGTTTTAACACTAAGGATGTGTAATCTTGGAAGAAAGCTACCAGTTGCACACCAAAGCCACTTGTTAGTGCAGACCACCTTTCTGATGGACTTCAGATTTTTCAGTGAACTCCTGAGTACCACTCTGGTTGTTTTTAAGATGTAGATACTAAAGCAATTGCAACTGCAACTTCGAGTTGCTAAAAGCAAGTGGAGGATGTGCTTTCCCATATCTGGAACATATGACTCAAATCATTATTACCTGCTTCTGAATAAGAGGAAAAGGATATTGTTTGGTTGCTATTTTCACTTTTTCATCAAAACCCCCTGCTGAGGTGTGGGTCCGTCTGTGCAACTCTCTTGTCCCACTACCTCCCTGCAGCAGGGCTAAAGGCAGTGGCCCCCACAGACCCACATTATGTGCTATGGAAACACAAAGTTCCAGGAAGGATGGATGGAATCAGGAGACTGACACCAGCCTCTCTGGTGAGCCCCAGGGAGTGAGATGGTTGGGCTGGACAGCAATCATACTCACCTAGGCTGGGCCTGGCCCAGCCTTCCTCCTAATCCAGGGTATTGCTAGTGCCAGGAACAGCCATTAGTGTCCTCTTCCCTCTCCTTGGCACAATGCACCTTGCAGTGCCAGACACCAGCTCTGTTTTCAGTCCTTTTCTTTGCTGCTACATCACTGATGTGTGGTATCTCACACGTACATAATAACAAACAAATCCTTACAACTGCTCTGCAATGTAGACAAAAGATGGGTTTCCCTTGCATTTTACAGATTGGAATCTGAAGCCAAGAGATATTACAATAATTTTGGATGCCTAGTCTGCAGTGATCTTACCTGCTGGATTACAAAGCACTATACAGTAGTTCTTCACATGTTTGAAGCCCTCTTTCCTGGAGTGCAGCTATAAATCTGTGCCAACGGGGATGAATCATGCTTCTGCAGGTTGTACCACCACATGCAAGGATGGCACATATAAAAAGGAGAAACCAACTATGAAAAATTTGGTTTAAGAGACCTATCTAAAATTACACAGTAACCTCTCCAGCAGAGATGCAGAGGCATAAAACCCTGCATGCTCTTCATGCCTTTTGCCCGCCAAATGCAAAATTCTCTTTTTTTTCCAAACCTTACAAGTCCCTCAGCCACCTTCCAGCTTCTGCACTGAGATGGAGCTCCTGTGTCTATGTGTCTCCTTTCTGACACAATTCTGATTATCCTCAGAGAGGTCCCTTTATGCAGTCAAAGAGGAAAAGTCATACACAGCTCTACCTAGGCATCTGCTAACCTTTGATTTTGTGGTGTTAAATGCATACTTTGAACTAGTTAGCTTTAAAAGAGGGATATCTTTTTCTAGCATTGTTTATCAAAAAGGAAGCTGAGCCCTCTCCTCTCCCCATTCATGACTTCCATCACTGGGAGACAGGAGACTGCATTGGCTTGACAAATTCATCATTTGTCTTTTGGATGTCCAACTTCAGTCTTCAGCGGAAGTAAACACAAGAGTGACAGCCACAAAGGGGGCTGTAATTCTCTTTTGGTACAAGGCCAGACCTTTGCTGGCAGAGCTAATGAAGTAACTGATAGTGTCTGTGCACTGCCATCTTCCGTGTGAAGCAAGGTTAGAGGGAGCAGAGCATGCATTGGGAGGATATGTGGTCTCACAGGCACAGGATTCTCTGCCTGCTCCTCGCAAACTTTGTCCCAGAATTAGGAGTGCGGTGTTCTTCATATGTGGCTTTCTTTCCTGTGCTCATTTTCAGTCAGCCCATTTCCAGACATCTATCTTGGACTGACCAAGATGTCACTGTCTGAATCTCAGTGTACGCCATTCCACAATGTCTCTCTCTCCTGCTTTTGTTGTCCAGCTGGTTTCAGTTTTCCTCTTGCACGTTTCCTTCTCCTCATGAGTACCTATTCCCCACAATTGCCTCCTGTTTTCCCTCTCCAGTCAGCTTTTTGTCACTAAACCTTAGTGTCTTCCCATCTTCCCACAGTTCCTTGCAGTCACAAGCTTCATGCCTAATTAATTGTTTCTCTTTCTGGTTTCCTTCTTCCATAACAGTTTATCATTTACCATGAGTTTTGGTGTCTCCAGCACCAGGTTCATTGAGAATGGGAGCAGCCTTCAGCCCAGGGCACTTGGAAGTGGAGCTGGTTGCATGCTGTAAGACTGGGGGAAGAGCAACCTACAGGGATACTCACTCAGTAGCTATGAGTGCTATGGGACAGCACGGGAGTGGTGGGTGTCAGGGAAGCTGGCAGCTTTCTAGTGGACATCTCACAGATCCTGTTGGGATCCCCTCTGTGTTCCCCTGCAAACTTGTGGAAGTGGAATAGTTTCTCCAAAACATTTTAACTTGAAAATTTGAAACATTTCTGCCCAAATGGCTTGTTTCACTGGTCTATTTCCAACAAATTAGGAGTATCTATCAGCTGTGGGAACTTTTAGTTTTGAGCTTTGTCATAGCTTGTAGGAGCTGTAAACAACCCTTATAGCGAACATCCTGTTACTGGCCTTTGAACCAGGAGAAATTTGCTTAGCAGCTCTGTGAGGATGATCCATCTCCAGTTCCACTAGCTGCACGAGCATATATGGTACAGTGCATATATGCTTTGCTGAGAGTTGAAAGGACTAAGAAGTTGCAAAGTGCTCAGTGGGGAGAAAGGCCCACCAGATCTTTAGTCTACAAAAATGAAAGTTTCCTAAAGGGAAGCAAATTGCACCTTCTTGACCACTTGTGAATGGCAGTATCTTGAAGTGTTTCTATCTTGGCAACAGTTGGTCCAGCTCACAAGTCAACAGGAGAAAGGACTCCTGATACAAAGTGCACCCACTATCAGGTTTCATCTGTCAGAGAAGCAGAAAAGCTGTCAGAAAGGGGTAGCAGGTTCTGGTAACAGCAGGAGAGCAATGCATTTTTCTCTTGGAAGTGATTAAATAGATTTGGTGAAATAATAATGATAATAAATCAGCCTGGTTTGGACTTCTTGTATGGAAAAGCTGAACAGTTTAAATCTAAAAGGGTTATAAACCATTAAAAAATTCTTCCACTGGGAGGAGTCCAGCAATGTAAACATTAGGCAGTATGTCCTGCTCTTAAGCGTAGCACCTTTGTCGCACATGTGAGTCCTGCATTTTTAAATGGAAAAATGTAAAGAGGGTTTAATAATAGTCCTTTACGAGGAACTGAAACTTTATGGCAACCAACCTATTTGTCATCAAACTGACTTTTTTATTTAAATTAAAAATAATAATCCAGAAACTGCCAATATTACATTTCTATGTACAGTAAGAAAATAAGTACAAGTTATCTAGCAATATCTGTTTTCTGGTCTTTGAAAAAGTGAAGATTTCTAACCTTTACTTAGGTTCTGCTTCATATGCAGTTTCTTAAAGCCGGGGATTTTTAAGCAGGTTACTATGAGTATCTGTGTGTATGTGAGACAAATCAAAAACCTTGATATAAAAGGTGAGAAGTACTTTAAAAAATTTAAAATAATATACACCGGATTTAAAAATATTAGGTAAAGTTAAGCGTTGTCACTTGGTAGATACATGCTTTCTTTAAGCCTTCTAAAATACAGATTCCAAAGGTTTAGTAATACTTAGAAAGTAAAGGATTATTTAAGTAGGAAATACTAGATCCCAAGTTGATTAATACAGCAAACTATAGCATGCTATTTCCCAACACTCATTTTCATTTTCCATTTTGCGTGTATGGTTTGTTCCTGTGCTGTCATTTTCAGTATGTTCCATTTTAACATTTTTTTTTTTCCTGGCAGTTTGTTGGCCAATTACAAAACTTTTGTCAGTGCCAGACATTATTTGCATCTATGCACTGTGTAAGTTATCCAAAGCACCATTGTACCATTTAGACAGAACAGTGAAAAAGTACGTCTTTTTCACAAATAAGAAATCAATCATTAATACCAAAACTGCTTGGGCAAATCATATCACATCCAGTATCTTTAAAGAAGCTCTTCTTTATTATCTGTTTGAGCATTTAACAAGCAATATGTGACCCATGGGAACCCCAGTCAGAAAATGCGTATGGGCCTTGCCTTTCCGTGTTAGGATAGATTGTACTGCTATATAATTCAGTTTTGTACAAGGACCAGGAATTTTGTGACCCAAGAGAGATGCACAGAATTCTACCTTCTAGGTCAAGCTGGAGACATGATGAATCAAAAGTCTTCTTCTTCTATCAGTCTTTAATAGTAGGAGTAGTTTTTCCCTGGGTACCCAGCCCCCTGAGCTGGAAGACAGGGATGGGGGACAGAAGGAGATCCTCATAATCAAAGATGAAATGGTTTGTGACCTCCTACATCACTTAGACACATAGAGGTCTATGGGCCAGATGGGTTACGCCCAAGGGTACTGAAGGAGTTGGTGGATGTGTTCACCAAGTCACTTTCCATCATTTATTAGCAGTCCTAGCTAGCCTGGTAGGTCCAGGACATAGTTTAGCAGTGGACACATAGAGTAGGGTTAATGGCTGGACATGGTGATCTTGAAGGTCTTTTCCAAGCTAGATGAATCTATGATTCTAAAACTACCTGTTGCATCACTGATCTGAAAAACAGGCTGCAACATGCTGGCCATTCTCAGCCACCTTCTCTGTGCAGAAGGAGGGTTCCTACACAGTTCAAATGCTACCTCAGATGTGGATACTGGAGCTGCTGGGCAGGAGCCAGAACCACACTCAGCCTGCACAACCTCTGTTTTTCAGGGTCTGCATATGAGGGCAGAGTTTACCTGAGAAAGAGAGCCCGAGAACCTGAATAACATCTGTAAGACTCAGTTTACTCATTTAAAGAAAAGCATCTAAGTGATCTCCCTAAATTTCTTAAACATTACACTTCTCTCTTATCCTCTTATCTATGTTATGTCTCATGCAGCAGAGAGGGGGGCAGATGTTTGCCTTCCACACCTACCCATGCCCTGAGCTTGGTGTAAATTGAAGTCATTAATACTTCTTCCTTGCCCTTCCTGGATTACAGATTATAGGACACCATGATATTTGATATGGAAAAAGCATTATTTCTTCCTTTTTTTTGCTATGTTTCAAGGAAGTCAAAATCAGCCTGATGTCATACCAATACACTTCTGAAAGCACCAAGTTAAACAGAAGCAAAACACTTCCTGAAGCAGTTTTGTAAAATATTATCTCAGTGCAAGATACAGTATCAGACAGCAATCTTTTATGCTCCTATTAGTCAGACATTAATAGCATGTTGACAGCTAAACTCCAATCTCTGTTCCTGTTGCTGCTGCTTCCCTCAAAAAGCTTCACTTTCTTGGAAGAAACATTTTGGAGATGGGGCTGAATTAAGCAGCTGGTATGCAGGTAAAGAGAATTGTCATCCTTTGCCCAGAAGAAAACACTGACCTCTAGGTACTGTAGCATTTTTTCCCATTCTACCATGCAAGGCAATATTATTTATCATATTCATGCATTATGCAATACAATTAGCAATGCCTACTTTACAAGGATGACCCCACAACACTCTAATATAAAGGTTTTTGTCTTACCGTCTTTCAGATCTTCCCAGACTTTACTTTCTGCTCCAGGCATTTTCATTAGAGACACCAGCTCCAGACTGAATTGCTTTCCTTTATTGCTTTGTCTTTAGAATGGAGATTTCAACAAAGTGGTTTTTTGGACATGTTGTTGTGCCTCTGTTAGAAAAACTCAGTGAAAACTACAAATATGTCCATAATTTGGAGTTGGGATTAATACTTTGACCAAAGGGCTGCTCATCTGCCTGCTGGACTCACTGGCATTAGCTGTGATTTGGTCGGCAGAGGAGGCTGGACTAGCACACATGATCATATGCCCCTCCAACCTGGTGCAGAAGCTGCCGTCCCACATTTGAGGTGGCCCCATGCTGTCAGAGTGGCTGTGAAGCCTGTGAACAAGACTTTTGCTTCATATCCCATGCAAAGGATAGCAGTCCACAATTGCCCTGGCATGAAATCTCTTTTCACTTCATTATCTTCATTTTAAATTAGGGTTAATATAATATTTTTTTTTCTAATACTCCTGACAAGGAAGGAAGTGTTTTTAGAGCAGGACTTGAGTAGCATGCCATACAAATGGTTTAAGGCTATATGAGGCACCAGACTATTGAGTACTTCCCAGATGAGCACCATGACTCTGTAGCATAAATGTGGCATGTAGTACACAATCAGTATGATCAACTACAGCACGCTGACTATCCAGGCAACTTTAATCCTGACTTTTCCTAGGTTTTTAATGCTCAGCCTCTCAACTTAGCTAATATTCTTTTTTTTCTTGTGCACCATTAAAACATAAATTCTCTAGCATCATGACTGGATGAGCATCCCCCAGAAGAGTTAGAATCTTAGAATCATGGAATGTTTTGGGTAGGAAGGGACATTTAATAATCATCTAGTTCAACCCCACTGCCATGGGCAGGGAAATCCTTCACCAGATCAGGCTGCTCAAAGCCCTATCCAACATAACTTTGAATGGAGCATTCACAAATTCTTTGGGCAACCTGTCCCTGTGTCTCATCAGCCTCAAGGTAAAAAAAAAAATATTGCTTATATCCAGTTTCAATCTGCCCTCTTTCAGTTTAAAACTGTTACCCTGTCCTGTCACTACAGGCCCTGGTATTTCTCTGCCTTTTTTATCTGCCCTGTTTACATATTGAAAGACCACAACAAAGTCTCCCCCGAGCCTTCTCTTCTCCAGGCTGAACAATCCCCTCTCTCTCAGCCTTTATTCACAGGAGAGGTGCTTCAGCCCTCTGACCATTTTTGTGGCCCTGCTCTGGATCTGCTCTAACAGGTCTATATCTTGCACTGGGAATTCCAGCACTGGATGCAGTACTCCAGGTGGGCTCTTAACAACAGCCAAGCAGAGGCAGAGAATCACCTCCCTCCACCTTCTGGCCACACTTCTTTTTTTGCAGCTGAGGATAATGTTGGCTTTCTCAGCTGCAAGCTCCCATTGCCAACTCATATTCAATTTTTTATCCGCCAGTACCCCCAAGCCTTTCTCCACAGGGCTGATCTCAACTCATTCTTTCCCCAGTCTGTACCGACACACCAAGCAAGGTGCTGGCCCTTGCATTTGGCCTTGTTGAACTTCACGAGTTTCACATGGGCCCCCTCCTCAGCTTGGTGTTGCCTGAAAACTTGCTGAGGGTGCACCTGATCCCACTCTCTATGTCATTAATAAAGATATTGAACCGTAGCAGTCCCAATATGGACCCCAGAGGAACAGCACTTGTTGTTGATCTCCATTTGGATACTGAGTTGTTGACTGCAACTCTTTGGATGGAGGGGCTAGAAACACACACACGGATGCACTGGGAATGGGAATTGCAAATTGAAAAGGAATATTTTTTTTCATTTAAAACATAGGAAAGATTTCCATGTGTTGAAAACAGTTACTATATTTTATCCAATGCAAGTTACCAGACACACCATGACAAGAGATTCATAGGCCCTGTACTAGATGGGGAACATCCTACACTACTAAAAAGATTTTGGGAAGCAAGTTTTCCTATCCCCAAAGCAGTGGAGTAGTACAATCATTTGACCAAACACAGAACATTAGAGGAAGAAAGAGGACCTTTTCCTTTAGTTTGAATAATGTCTTTTTTTGTTTTAAATTAACAAAGATCTGGATAAATCTTTATATATTATATACAGATTATACAGACTATGTAGATTATATAGTTTATGTAGACTATATAGATTATACTAATCTGTTTTGTTGCAGAAAAAAGTAATTACTGGTTTTTTATAGCGCTAATGGTAACTGAGTATGATAAGTCAAAATATTAAAGAGAAAGTGTACAAAATTTGTAACAAAAATAAATTGAGAATATAGAGCTTCACTGATTCACACTTTCCTTATTCTTACTGCATTTCACTGAAAACAGAAAATGAAATCAATCTGACACATATTCTAGAGTACCTTTGTTTCAGTGTAATTATCTAATATCTGTGGTTACAGATATAATTTGTAATTTACCTCCTACTATCTTTTTATTAGTAACTTGTGGCTTTCTTGGTGTTTCTGTGTTGCTTGGAACCTACAAAGCTTTATCTTCTATGAATCTATAAAATCACTGTGCTCCATTGTTGCTTGTGAATGCACTTTATGGACAGTAAAAAAGAAAGCTCTGCAAAAAAAACAGCCCAGAGTTCACCGTTATCTGTAGAGCTCTCTGCTGCTTTCCTGCTGTCCAAATAGACCTCTCTGGTAGGGGTAGTTCTTAAGGCTAGTATGCTGTGGGGGGTTGACCCTGTGCTGCATGCCAGGTGCCTGGGGAGCACAATTGATCCCCTTGCTCAGCTGGACAGGGGAGAGAACAGGGTCAACATGAGGATAGGCAGAGAACACTCACCGGTTACCATTACAGGCAAAATATACTCGACTTGAGGAATTTAGCTTGATTTATTACCAATCAAAACAGAGTAGGATAATGAGAAATAAAATCTAAATCTCAAAACACCTTCTCCCCTGACCTCTCCCTTCTTCCCAGGCTTACTTTTACTCCCAATTTCTCTACCTACTCCCACTGAGTGGCAGAGGGGGATGGGGGTTGCAGTCAGTTCCTCACATACTGTCTCAGCTGCTCCTTTCTCCTCAGGAGGAAAACTCGCACAGTTCCCCTGCTCCAGCATGATGTCCCTCCCATGGGAGACAGTTCTCCATGAACTTCTCTAATGTGAGTCCTTCCCATGGGTTGCAGTTCTTCATGAACTGCTCCAGCATGGATCCCTTCCATGGGGTGCAGTCCTTCAGGAACAGACTGCTCCAGTGTGGGTCCCCCATGGAGTCACAAGTGCTGCCGGAAGCCTGCTCCAGTGTGGGCTTCCTGTGAGGTCACAGTCTCCTTTGGACACCCACCTGCTCCAGTGTGCGGTCCTCCATGGGCTACAGGAGGATGTTGGCTCCACTCTTAACCTCCGCGGGCTACAGGGGGACAGCCTGTCTCACCGTGGTCTTCATCATGGCCTGGAGGGGAATCTCTGCTCCAGCACCTGAAGCACTTCCTTCCCCTCCTTCTTCACTGACCTTGGTGTCTGCAGCATTGTTTCTCTCACATACACTCAATCCTCTCTTTGGCTGCATCTGTACAGGGTTTTTTTCCTCCTTCTTAAGTATGTTATCACAGAGGTGCGACGACTGATGGGCTCAGCCAGCTGTGAGTTCATCTTGGAGCTGCTGTCGTTGACTTTGTCAGACAGAGGGGAAGCTTCTAGCAGCTTCTCACAGAAGCTACCCCTCTAGCTCCATTGCTACCAGAATGTTCCCATGCAAACTCAATACATGTGCAATGGCTTAAATCAGGCTCTTCTTGAAATCCTGTTTTCTTCATGTACTGCACATTTTCCAACTTTCATCACAATGGAGGGAGAGCTCTTATGAGCAGGAGTGTCCACAATGCAACTCAGAGACTTAGCTCTGTATATCATCCTTCCTCTGCCCCACTTGGCCTTGAGTCCTGTGGGTAGGAAGGTCAAAATGGTCTGCCATCTTATTGAAGATTTTCATGATGTACAGACAGAAGAAGACAAATGACAGTTATGTGGGTATCCTGAGCTGTAATATTTTTGATGTTTGGCAACTTGGCTTTATTAAAAGTTAACATCCTTTTAGTTTGATAATTTCAATTTACCAAGATTATAAGAAGGTAAGTTTTACTTAAAGAAATTCCAAACTTAAGTATTTCTTACACATTTTTATATTTAAGAAGTTGCTGACGTTCATCCCTCTGTGATATGAAACATCTTTCAGACATGACCTTTTACTTCAGCAAACACTCCCCAGCCAAAATCAACTTTCAGCTAACTAAAATCTTAATAGTAATTTTCCATCCAGCAATAGAGAAAAATACATAAGGGAGTTTTAAGACATTGACTCAAACAGATTCATGGGATTCATTATAAAGCATTAGAAGTGATTAAATCTTTTTGTTGTTGTTAAAGACAATCACAGAATCATAGAATCATCTAGGCTGGAAAAGACCCATGGGATCATCGTGTCCAACCTTTCACCCTACTCTACAAGTTCACCCCTAGACCATATCCCTCAACACTACATCTAAGCAATGCTTAAACACATCCAGGGATGGCGACTCAACCACCTCCCAGGGCAGCCTATTCCAATATCCCACCACTCTTTCCGTGAAGAATTTTTTTCCTAGTGTCCAGTCTAAACCTACCTTGTTTCAGCTTGAGGCCATTCCCCCTGGTTCTGTCACCAATTACCTGAGACAAGTGACCAGCACCAACCTCTCTACAATGTCCTTTCAGGTAGTGGTAGAGAGTGATGAGGTCTCCCCTCAGCCTCCTCTTCCTCAATCTAAAGAGACCCAGCTCCTTCAAACGGTCCTCATATGATCTATTCTCCAGTCCCCTGACCAGCTTCTTTGCTTTTCTCTGCACCTGCTCCAGCACCTCGATATCCTTCTTGTACTGAGGTACCCAGAATGGGAAATGGAAAAGACTGAATCATTCAGCATCCAAGATTTGTCATCTCTACCTTGGAAAGAAGGATTTGGGACTAGGGATCTCTGACCACACATGTGGGAGAGAAATTTCTTCACTGGACCTTATACCCACTCCATGTGCAGTGTGGTGACCTCCAAACCAGTAGCCCTTATAACTCCACTACCCTGTACTGAGCTGCCTGAAGGATCTGTGCCGCTGCAGATCCATTGCATTTATCCTTGTTTCTCTGAAGGACTACCCCATCTCACCTAGCATGTACCACAGACCCATGACAATGGGACTAACATTTATTATACCAATGTAGAACAGCAAAACACACGTGCACAGGAATGTGGAAGGCTTGCTGTAACTCTAATGCTGTATCACTCCCAAAGGAAAGGCACCTGAGCTAAACAGATCTGAACTTCTGAAGAGCCACTTACTATTTACATGATATTTTTGAAGGCAGAATGAATCATCTCTCTGCAACCTGCTTGGGCTCACTGAGGGAGGGAGTGGGAAAGCTCTCACAAGAGAGGTATTTGAAGGGATAAGGGGGAAAAAAGGTTAAAATTGCTTCTTTCAAGAGTCAGGTGAAAAGTGTCCTGGTTAAGCTATTTATTGCACAAAGATGGGCATGGGTTTGGTTTAAGGGTTAGCTAATAGAAGTGTTATATTTATTATTAATATACTGTCAAATGAAAGTGTGGTAACACTGAACAAGATTGTCAATAGTAAAATTTCATTCTTCTACAGGTGTGCTGCTGCAAGAAAAATGTGCTGCATGAAGGCACCTAGGTAGAAGAGGAGAAAAGGAAAACAGTGGAAAACAAAACCTCTGTGTTATGATTGATTCTATTCAAGCCATGTTCATGTGAGAAGGTGCAGCCAAGTTCAGCTTCATAAAACCAGGAGAAGGTGATGAGGAATGGGTTTTCTTCTGGTGGGTAAGGGAGATGAGTTTGGGGAGTGCTGTCACCAAGAGATGTGGGGAGGAGAAGGAAGTGGTTGTGGAGGCACACAGGAGGAATGCATCCGTGCAGCTATTTGGGTTTGGGCCTTGCAATGAGGAATCAGTGGATGCCCACTTTGTTCCCTTGTCAGATGACAAGCCTGAGGTATTGCATGTCCTGTAAGGGCCCCAAAAGCTGTAATGGGAACTCCACTCAGTATCTTAGGGCTAGTCCCATTTGAAGATGAATTACACATCCAGAAGCTCTGTACAACAAAGCCACAACTACAGAGTTACCATCTTTGCACCTTTGCAAAGCATTGCTTGCTTGAGATAAGAAATAACATTTCTATTTTGGGCTCCTAAACCATATGAAAGTTTCGAAATAGCATCATAGTTAAATTCAGCTAGTAGGGATTAAAAAGAAAAACAGAACATGCATAGATAGAGAAATGCAGATAAGTGCAGAGAGCCTTATTATTTAGGTTTGCTATCATACGGTAGAAAAAGGAGACGACACAAAAATAAATTAGCGCTTTAGTGTTGCTGTGAGGTCAGGTTATTACTAATTAGAGCTTATTTGATATAGCCAAATACAACTATTCTCATCAGATTATTCAGAGGTGTACACTGTTCTACACCTTTCAAAACTTGCTGATTTCAAACACACCTCACCCGCTGCTTTTTCAGTTGCGAGACCCACAGGAAAATGTGTTATGCGTCTGTGATTATAATTAAGCTTTCAGAAATGAGTGAGCAGTTACTTTTGATCTAATACCAGTATGCTCTTGGTGGAGTCTTATCTCACTAAGGAGATTCATATTTTGAAACTGTATTTGGACCTTATCTTAAAAGAGCTTTCCTAAGCTTTTTTAGTCTATTGCAGACTTACAGAAAAGCTTTTTATTCCATCCACATTTGAAGTGGAGTTTCAAATTGCATTTGCTATAGTAAGTAAGAAATTAGATGTTCTTGCTCACGACACGTTCCTTCTTTAGTAGCTATGGAAAGGGAAAATAAAACTCGGGTTAAGACAACTTACTGGTTCCACGGAGGGTACAGAGTTAGTCTATAGTTATAAAATAGTGATACTAGGAAAGCAACTGACGAACACTTCTAAATTCAAAGGTTCAGAGTTAAGTGAGACATGGTGGCATCCAGAGAAAGTAATGAATATCAGACAGCAACTGTTTTAAATTTTCAGAGAAAGTGTCTGATGTGTTTGAAATGTGTGTGCCATTTCTTCCTGCTCTTTTCATGTATAGGCCTGACCACAACTAATGAGAAGTATACCCTGTTTCTCTTAGAAACACTCCCTGACCCTTCAAAGATTTCAGGAGGGAGTCTGAAGAGGAGAGGATCTGAAGATCTTACTCTCTGGAGGAGCAAATCCCAACCTCACAAAAAAAGTCCCCTGAGATTCCTCATGTCACTGAATATACTTCAAGGAAACTTGGAGAAAACTGGATCAGAAACCCCATGATGGAGCTAAAGTTTCAGGGCAAGTTTAGTTAATGAGAATTATCTCACAAAGTTACATCAGACTAACATAAGAATTATGAGCTAGGCTTGGATGTTTTAGCAATAGTCATATAACAATAAATACTATATATAACAGTCCATTAACTTTTTATAAGATACCTGTAGGACTTCCTGGTCAATACTGTATCTGATTTCCAAAAAAGCACTTAAAATTGCTGTCTTTTGAGTTTACCATTCCATAAGTCCAAACTGATTAATTGGTTTTAAAATGTCTGCCAACTAGGGAATTTTCCTCATTTTGTGACAGTCTGCCCCATAAATAGGTTGATTCATCCAGCCTGATTGACATGTTTTTCCTTATGCCAGACAGTGTTTAGAACTGACATGAGATTCCGGGTGTGCAAGCCCTTGTTCTTGTGGGGGACCTCAATTTACCAGACATCTGCTGGAACTATAACACAGCAGACAGGAAACAGTCTAGGAGATTCCCGGAGTGTGTGGAAGATAACTTCCTGACTCAGCTAGTAAATGAGCCCACCAGACGAAGTGTCTTGCTGGACTTGTTTACAAACTAAGAAGGTCTGCTGGATGATGTGGTTGTTGGAGGCCATCTTGGGCTTAGTGACCATGAAATGATAGAATTCTCAATTCTTGGCCAAGTAAGGAGGGGGGTCAACAAAACTATTACCATGGACTTCCAAAGAGCAGACCTCAGCCTGTTTAGAACACTGGTTGAGAAAGTCCCTTGGGGTACAGTCCTAGAAGGCAGAGGGGTCCAGGAAGGCTGGACGTTTTTCAAGAAGGAGCTCTTAAAGGCTCAGGAGCAGGTTGTCCCCATGTGTCGTAAGACAAACTGGCAGGGAAAATGACCAGCCTGGCTGAACAGGGAGCTTCTGCTGGGACTTAGGAGAAAGAGGAGAGTCTATCACCTTTGGAAGAAGAGGCAGGCTACTCAGGAAGAGTATAGGGATTTAGTTAGGTCACGTAGAAAGAACATTAGAGGGGCAAAAGCTCAGCTAGAACTCAGCCTGGCCACCGCTGCAAGAGAGAATAAAAAGTGTTTTTACAAATATATAAACAACAACAACAAAAAGTAAAACAGGGAGAATCTCCACCCTTTATTGAGAACTGAAAAGAAGCTCATATTGGGTGTTTCCCATCACCAGAGCAATTTTTTTTCTGAAATTTCAGTTAAGATGGGAAAAAATCCACTGAGTTAAATGAGACATTGGGTATAAGTTCTTGGAAATGTTTGTAGAAATCCATCCAACTCTCAGCACTGACTGAATTTCAGAGCTCACAACTGGAACAGCTTTAAAAAATAGCTTACGATTTAATCCCTTTAGCCACAAATTAAAACAACAAACACATTTACAGTGGATCTACTGTATGCCATGTGAGTGGTGTATGCTTCCTAGCCTGGCTGGTAACTTCTGGAGCTTTTCCTCGGGAGAAAGCTGATGTGCATAAATACAAATGTGATTTTCAAAGGCTATGCCTGATTTCACTGGTGCTTATTTCAGTCTCTGCAGCAAAAGAACTTGAGGGCTTCTGGTTTATTCTTTTCTTTAGTATAATAGCCCTCATACTCAAAGTTGTTCAGCAAATTACATATCAGTATTATACAACAGATTTCAAGCAGGATCTCTGTTGCTCTAAACGTTGTAAAACACCAAATATCCACATATGTGGTTACATTGCCTTGTGGCAACAATTGAATATTGGGGCCCAAAGGAATTAAAAAAGCCATAGCTTTTACTCAGTTTTAAAATTTTTTTTGCATCTTTAGAATTTTAACATTGAAACAGTGTGAATGGAGGATTATCATCTGGGGTTCTTGCAGGAAGACAGTAGCATGTGATTTTCTGTGTACCTTTTGAAGTGTTCTCTTTAATAACATTATTTGTGAAAGGAGGTTTTGGTTGTTTTACTGAATGCAGTTTATTCTTCTTGTGTTTTATGTTTAATTAGTAATGTACTGATTGATACACCGGACGAGTTCAGTAAAGTCAAGAACATAACCTGCCCTAGGTTTTGCTAGGCATCTAATGTATATGAATTTCCTGTAAATCATAGTAGTGATGTTTTAATCAGTTAAAATCCACATACAAATTTAGTGACAAAAGACCACGTTTCCTAGATTTCAAGCCCTGAAGTTCATAACTTCTGAATGCAGTGTTTTAATTATGTGACAATCCATAGTGTCTGCCATGGCGGTAGTGAGTGGGGATGAGGAGTGTGGGACCAGCTCAGCTCTTCGTGTCTCACAAAATGCTGAAGGGAGGTGTAGAACACTCTACTCATAGCTGTCTGGTTTCTGTAGGTGTGGGCATGCAGCAGCTGTTGAAAGTGCTTGAAAAGAATAAATCAGTGATTGGATTTAGCTGTTCAATCCTTGGGGATTTTTAGCCACTCATCATTTCCATATCTATCTTTTCCTGTCTCTAGAGGTAGCCTCTAATTAAATTAAGGGGAGTAGAATTTTTGGAGAGTGACTTAGAATGTTCTAACACCAGAGATCCAAAGTCAGGTGGCGGTTTTTAAAGAGTCTTATCTGTGTTCCTTCATAACCATGTTGAGGTCTTTGCAGCAATGTAACCATTATCTTACAGTCTCGGATATCTTTCTGTGAACTTTTCAGAATGCCAAAGTCTTGCCCACCACTTTATTATTTTTGGCAGAATCTTTGACCTCTTGTTATCTATATCGCAGTCAGAGTGTTCAACTGAAACGCAACTTTTAAGGCAATGTTCAGGAAATGGCAATTACAAGTCAAATGTCAACTACAGCTGCCCTCCAAGTAAGATGCTGAAAAGAAATTTTGCTGAAATCTCAGAAAACTTGTGATTTGACTTTTGTGTTTGTTTGTTCTTAAGGACAAAACTGTGAACAGTCTTTATTAACAGAGTTCATAAACTAGTTAACAAAAAGTTGACAGCAGTAGTTTCTCTGCTGTAACAGTAAGGACAGAGCCCTTCCATAAAATTAATCTTCCTAAGCAAACAAATTTTAATCTGTGGGTTCCATCTTCTGCTGCTTTTTAATAGTATTGCTCTTTTAATATCACTTCTTTTCTAACAAGATCATACCCTGCTCCCTCAGGCCAAGTTAAAAAGGTCAGTCACTGAGTGGTATTTTAATTTAAATACAGAGTGAAAGACAGACTGGTTTAGCTAGAATACTAAAAGATCACCTATTTAAATCTTTCTTTTAATGTCTGTTTAGCTATCTTTCTTTGAGGCTTTTCCTGTGACCTTCAAAATAATTTAAACGTAATTTTTAATTCACTATTCATGCCATTAAATACTGAAACCTGTTCCTTTCTGCAGTTAATTTCTCTATTATATGCATGTGTTGCACGTTTGTTTTTTTTTTTTGTTTTGTTCTGTAATAAGTTCTGATGTACTGACATTTTAAAAACCAGCACAGAAGGAAGAGTGTTTATTTTGAGAGGGGAAAGAAAAAAACCAAACCGATGTGTGCATGTTTGAATATGCATTAATAACATTGTTTAAGATAAAAAATAAGGTGGCAAGGGAAAGACAGGTAAAACTTGGTGACTTACCTTGATAAAGTCCCTGTCAGTGACACTGGTCCCGTGCTGCTCTGTGTGGGCTGCTTTGAACATTCTAAATTTCTGAAGTGCTTTAGCTTTGCACAGCAGCTGCACTGACACCCTGAAACCAGCTCTACATCTTTGCTTTGGCTTTTCATTTTTTTTCATAGCTAGTAATTGAGTTTCATGACTTCATGCAAAGGATGGAATGAACCCCAGCTAGTTATGTTATTATAGATTAGCCACAGTGATACCCTGCTTTGTAGAGAGTTGATATTCTGCAGAAAAGCACCAGAAACTAACACCATTGAATAAAAAAAATAAATGCAGCCCTTAAGATGATGTATTTTCATGGCCAGGGACCAGTTTTCTAAACTTTACTAAAGCTGATGAGCTGGTATCTCATTTGTTGTGCCCAAGTAAGAAGTGTACCCATGTGAAGCACTGCGAAGAAGATCCTTCTCATTGCTGCAAAACACGTGCACAATTATTTTTTTATTGTCTGTCAACATTCAGTTACTTTAGTAATATAAACTACTTATGCATCTCTCTCCACTTGATTCAGTGGACTTAAACATGGGGTACTGTTGGGCACACAAAGAGCAGAACCAGTATTCTGTAACTGTGTCTTGCCAGAATTTTTCTCTTGACAGTCATCAGCAGTACAACCTGATTGGTGAACCTTTTAGGAAGAGTCCAGTGTAATAAGGAAAAAATGTACAGAAGAAAACAAAGCTAGGTCATAAGAATGAAGTGACATAGGTATAATATTTTACAATGTTCTTTAGATTTGTTTTTTTTTAAACAGGTGAGAGAAAGAAAGAGGTTCCCAGAAGCACAAAGCTTCAGAAAGATTTGAGGCCAGTTCCATAGCTGCCAGGAGCACAGATGCCACGTGACTCCTATGCATTTGTCAGCCCTGTCACAGTGGCCCGCAAATCAGCTGGATTCCCTTGCAGCTCACTGAGCCGTGGGCCAGCACATGCCTGTGGCTTTGCATCTGGCTCCATAGGGCCACTGTGGCGACTGCTGAGGAGACAGGTGTGCGACATCCTCGCCTCCTTTCTGTTTCCTGTTCTGGACCACATCCAAAACAATCTTAATATAGAACAATGACAACTTCCAGCGATGAGCGTAAGATACCACAGGTCCCTTGTCCTATTTGTGGCATTTGATAACATGTTTTCAACTCAAAACACTAGTAATGACATTTTCCTGTCCCTAAGTCCACTTCAGGTAACTTCGCAAACCCATCTAACCAGACCAATAAACATTATCAGCCTTTCCTTTAGCTTCTTTCTCATAACAATCCTAGGAAACAAATACTCTCCAGCTGCTGTTCTGCTGATGGCCCATTTGCTTAAGAAATACCAGCAGCATCCCTTCCAAACACCGCGTTGCCGGTACGATTAATGGACTCCATAGCTGTGTATTCAGTTAATGGAATCATATATTCAGTCACCTACTAAGACCTGGCTATGAAATTACTTCCCCTTACATGGCTCTTTGAGAAGAGTTATTGTACCAAAGCTAAACTAGGATAGGTGCTTTTGTCCACAAGATATATATGTTGGGTTTGGGTTTTTTTTCCCCCTCTCTTTCCCCCCACCCCTTCCTTTCCCATCTCTCCTTTCACCAGCTGGAAGGCAGGTGACAGTTGGTTACAAGGTCAGATTTTTGTACTGCTTGTGATAACATTGCATTAGGCTGTAATTTAAACACCAGTAGTAAAGTAACAGTTGTCTAGCATATCCTCTTGGTTCTGTTTTGTAAAATAGTGTCTTACTATTATAATAAATGCACTCCATGTCTTGGACTATATGGCTGTTTATATGGGTTGACTAGGTTGTCCTGTTGCTGTTACACTGGTTTGTGTTGCTTTGAAAATTGCTGGTATGATGTTGAAGCACATAAGAGTTCAATTCATCACAAGTTCTTCATCACAAACATTTAGGTAGATCTAGGGTTGCCTAAGTCTTGTGGAAAGCTTTATATGAACTACATGTGAAGAACTGCAGAACTGCTTTGTTGGGTGCCTAGATTGGGGCAGGGGAAACCTCATTGCTACGTATATTTTGAGTTTATTTTAGTGTCACCAGTGCAAAAATAATTCCGGTGATGTTGCTAAATGATACTGTACATATGCTTTTCTCAGTTTACACAAAAGTGGTATTTGTGGAAAGCTTAAGATAAAAATTATCTCTAGATTCTTCAGAGAAACGAGGCTCCTGTTTTCAATCCAAAAACCAAGATGGATAATCTGGAGCTTGCAAAGGGACTCATTAAAATTAATTCTTCATAAAATTTTTGTGTATTGATGAGCTGAGCTTTCTTATTAAAAAATGCGATTATGTTAAGATAGCTTCTTTGTTTTTCCAAGATTCAGAAGTTTTTGTTTGATAAATTATAGCTCTTGGGATTCACAGCACAGAATTTCAGAACTAGAGTCATTTTACATCCTATTGATAGCGCGCTGATTTGCTTGATTGTGTTTGACAAGCGAGACTCGCTCTCCCTCGCAGAGCAGCCGTGTGGCACAGAGCCACGAACCTTATGTAAAACAGTTATCTGTCAGCTGTTCAGGTTTTGCATCAGAAATAGGTTTCCACTCAACTACTGGTCCTTACTAGACGTAGTTATTAAATAATGAATAAAAACTTTTACTTCAGAGCTGCTTCTTTTAAGATGTTTCCGTATAACTAAAGCTCTGTGGTGTGCTCAGCTGCAGTGCTGAATCCAACCAAGTGCACACCTCAAGCTTCACAATATACACAGGCCTTGGTGTGTAAGTCTCAGGTATTAAGAGCTCTGAAGGTGTAGCCTCTTCTCCAGCACCGCTAGCCTCAAGCGAGCAAAAATCAGCTGGCAAGCCTTAAAAAAGGTGAAGTTTAAGAGACTGATGGTTACTTCTTTTTATCCACCTTTTTGTGCTCACACAGATGAGCTTAAAATACCAATGCTCTGTGATATTAGAAATGTACCTTTTTACTTGCTTAGTTCCTAGAGTCTCTTTACTGTGCCTTTCTGAGTTGCCCGGCCAGATGTAGTGCTGTCCCCCAGTGCAGAAGAGCCAGCCTCGCCGAGCTCTTGTGCAGATGTAGCCTGGTTCATTCTCGGGCCCACATTAGTGGTCCTTGGTGTGCTGTGCTGCTCTTGTCCTGGGACTCGGGTGTGGGCAGGACAGCATCCACTTCTGTTTTTTCTTTTCTGACCAAGTAATATGTGATTCCTTAATAACTAGTTATGCTATCTGCTTGCTAGGACTGAACGTCAGCTTGTGGGGAGCTATCTTAACATTCATGACCATGTTGATCTCAGTGAGACTTTGAGTACAAAACAAGTAGATAAAATCTAAGCAAGTGGTGATTGAAAATCTATAACTTTATCGCATGAAATTGCCAGTGGTGTGGGCATTGAACTTTGTTTGGTTTTGAAAATAATCAAAGATAATCTTCGACTTCAAAAAAGGAAGCCCAGAAGTTTGCTAGCTGCACGTCATACGACCCATTTGCTGATGGTATTGAATCATTAATCTGGATTGTTAACAATAGTTATTAAAGGGTTCACAACAAGACATGAAAATTTCAAAATGTTATGATTATATTCTATGTATGTTAGACACAGAAGATGGTAAAGCTGACTGAACAGTGGGTTGGGTTTTTTTGAGGAAGGAGCTTATTCTGCAACATCTTCTTATGTATTTTATTTTCACACCTCAAATATGCGTCTATATAAATGTCCAGTACTCTAGACACATAACTCTTAGGTCCATCAGCTTCAGCTTTGTTCACATAAGAGCATTTTTTTTTCCAGCCTGAGCCTATCTTTAACTGAGATAGAAAGTCAGTATCATTCTTTTTCTCACAAAATGCTTCATTAAAAGTATGTATTTCCTGTAAGACTTTGCACTTAGAGAGGGTTTTCTTCCCTAGAAGAATTAAAACAATCCACACGTGGGTATAGAGCCTATTATTTTCCCAGCAGGATGTTAAAACTCTTGCAGAGCCAAAACACTTAGGAAAACCGTACAGGTGAACGAGCTGCAGCTCAAATAACCACAGGTCAGCACTTGATCTCCAACCTGTACATTTTTCCCCTTCAAAGAAGCTTTGCTCCTGAGACCTGCACTCTTTACGGTGCAAATAGCTGTTTTACCCGGTGATCAGAAACCAGTAGAAGGCTCAGCTTAAAGCAGGCACAGATTCTGCCTGCATCGCAAAGCTACTCCACAAGTATGGTCTGGCTGCTGCTGCAGCTTTTTAGACTAAGTGATTTTAGATACCACCCTCTCTGCCTAAGAAGATTCCATTAGTGTGTTTTGAAAGGCAGAAAAAGAAAGTCAGGTCCGTCAATATTAAAAGATATTTCTCAGTGCAGGGGAGGATTTGGTAAATTGGTTAACCTACTTGTATCATGAGTTATTCATGATGGTGAGTATATTGATAAAACCTCATAACTCGTATTTCTTGCTTCTACTCCTCTGAGGGTTTTTTTTCCAACCGTGTAAGTATATCTAAAATGAAAACAGCAGTGATGGTGATTTTAAGCTGAAAATATTTCAGAATGTGACAGCTAGATTGTAGTGTTTGTGTGTTTGTGAATGAATTAGTGTAGAGTGATCACTTTCACCAGATTAGCTGAACTCGGAAACATCATGCTATCTTCATGAACAACTTTTTCATTAAGGCTTTGATTCAGTATAGTAATTGAACGTGATTGTAATGCTATGTGAATATTGTCATTAAAACTGCTTAAAATCAAATGTGTTCAATTATACCACCTCCTGTTGAAAAATAAACCCCAACCAAATGGTACCGAGTGCTTATATTGCATTTGGCACTTGTGTAATCTATATTATACGCTGGTTTGATGCCCTGTTAGTTTAAGATGTGGTAATCCATGTTAGCTGTTAGACTCAGGAAGCAACTTCATTGTGCTGCACGTTCGTCCCTTTTTGCTGAACTTGGATTTTCTCCACCTTGCTATTTCATTCTTCTTTGTTTGCAGTTAATGGTTGTCAAGTGATTTGCCTTCCTCACAGCTGACTGTGCTGCTTACAATGCCCGTGGATAGTAAATGTTTTCATAGCATTTTCTCTTTTTATTCTGTAGTAGGTGTCAGCTTTCTAATTTCATTTATTTTTATCGTGATGCTAGGATAAATGAGAACTGTCTATAAACCCTCTCTTCTCCAGTTTATGAAAAACAACAACTGATAATGTTCAGAACAGTTCTTTTACATGCGGCTTATTTCAGACATAAAGAATTTCACTGACTTTTCCATTCAGAGTCTGAAGCTAGCCTCTTCTGAATGAGGCATAGCACAGCTTGAACTAGATATGCCAAGTTCTATGTGTTTCTGATAATACAGGATGTTCTCTTTTTTTTTTTTTTTACTTGAATGGTTTATGAGTTAAAAAAGAAAACCGTATTTAGCAAAGATCTGAGGTAATTTGTCTACCTGTGGCACTGAAATGCAGTATTCAGATCTGTGGATGCTGTGAACACCTTTCTCAGTCTATTGATGAAGGCCTGTGGGAATTTAACAGTTTTAAACAAGTGTTTTAAGGAGAGATTCTAGAGTGCTTTGTATGTATTATTTTCTTTTTGTTCTGAGCAACTGAAAGATAAAGCAAAATAAAAGGTTGGTGTTTTTATTCATATTTTAAATGAAAGATGAGTTTTACAGGATACCCATTACAATATGAAATAACAAATGATAAAAGGTTTTCTTTAATGGGAAGTAAAAATGTCATGACATCACCACAATATATTGCAGAACAGGAAGAAAAACAGCTCTGCACAGCATGCTGATAAGCAGTGCTGCTGCCTTTTGCTGCTGTAGGAATGAAGAATGGTTTTTCTCTTTCTCTCCTATTTTGTTACATATATACAGACACGCAAGGGTATGTATTGCAAAAGGTTTTTCATCGGGAATGCCTGAGAACCGCGGTACCGGGCTGTAAACTGTTGAAATTTCTTCATTAGAAGTTCACAGTCTGTTGACCTTTTTTCCTTAATGTTTTGTACTAAGTCCATTTCTTATCTCTGTTTAGCATGACAGATTGTTTAGCATACTTCTTGTATAGAAGGGTGGCATCGAGCATCACAAAGACCTGTTTAGCACTCGCAGACACAAGCAGAAAGTGTTTGAAAATATTGCTATGCTCTCTAGTGGATAATTTAGTTACAAGTGTCTAGGAAATTATCAACGGCAGTTAGAAATTTATATATTTCACTTACAGTAAGAAAAGAAAGACCTTCACTAATAGAAGAGCTCTGGGGAAATGTAGGAGTGTATCTGTATGGAACAGCTCTCAGATTTTGGTACATGTACTTCATTTTTGTCATATTTAGAGAGTCCATCTTCTGCAGCAGTTTGTTTTAAAGACTGATTTTCAGTCATAGAGGCAGCAAGAGGATTTTGTTGTCAGTCTATCTCGGATCATGAGAGATATCTGCTATTAGATGCCTCCTCCCTGCCTGCCTCTAAAGCAATCTCTTTTTCTAGAAGCTGTTATAAAGCAGATTTTCCAATACACTTACCTTATCTTGACCAACATAAACCAAAAGTTTGGTTTTATTAGTTTTCTTTTCAGTGAGAACTTGTAATTAATTCAGTAAATTACTGTGCTTCCTTCTATCATCCAAAGTCATGCGAGGTGCAATGTAAGGTTTTCAAGAAGTGAGTGAAATATAAAATTATATGCCTTGTATCTTTAAATCTTCATGATTTAATCGGTTTGCTTTCCACGATCAGTTTGTTCTGATAGTATTTCTACTTCTGCCAATCACTGACTGGGATTTTCTTACTGGAATTTGTAATCTTCCCTCTGTTCTCCGCGTTCTGCTCTCCTGTGAACACTTGTGAGGAGCTATAGGGATTGGCACAATAATCACTTCAGGAGCATTTCTCTCTCTGCTCTCAGTGAGAACTCAGCTATGATGGTTATTATTTTTTCACTCTATGGAATCACAGCGAACAGTGTTTGCCAGGTAGTCTGTACTACTGTTCTCTTTCAGATTCGGAAGTGAACCTGTATTTGGTCCTTGTGTCTCTCTTCTTATTTCCTTTAGTCTATTCAAATCTTTGTACTCTGGTCTGGTTTTCAGTCTTTAAGCAATCGCTTTCTAACTCTTCTCTTGCCAGCTCAACTGTCACTGGTGGTATCATGCAGCTTCCCGGATAGTTCAGTGGCAGTTTACACTGTGACTTAAACTGTAATTCCAATTGCTATCCCCTTTTCTTGGCCTGAGAGTCAATCTGGATTGAAGGCATGCCATTTCTGCTTATTTGAGTCAATTCCAGTCGCATTGAATTTATTGAGCTGCTTATTATTTGAAGATTTATATACTAGAATTGGCACAACTGAAAACATCTTCCCTGGGAGAACTTTGTTTGCAGTGTTCTGGTATCTCTACCTAGTAGATTAGCTTCTTTGTTGTGGGTCCAGAAGAAATGTGTATAAAGATGCCTAGAATGGTGAAACATTTTTCTAATGACCATATAATGGGAGCAGCAGGTTTAAAAAGAAAAAAAAAAATCACCCTGTCCCGTTTTGCAAGACACAACAATTGGTTCATTCTCCATTGTAGCTGGTGTCCCATCTTCTGCTGTCTGGTGCTCAGCTGAAAAGCCATGAAAACTTTTCCTCTTGTTTCACTGAGCATTTTCACAAAATTCTAAGTTCTGCTTTCACTTGGTACTGCACAAATGTAGCCATCTAGATACCTGTCTGTCTTTGCTCACAGGTCGCTGGACAGTAGTTCAGTTGTTATTGGGTTGTGCCCATGCACTTGGTCTTGCTAGTATAATGGTGTATGATTTATCAAGAGAATTCAATCTTGCTACGTTCTCTGAGCTCTGAGATTCTAGAATTGGAGTAGATTTAGAAAGCTCTATCTTTTCAAGTTCCCCTTCATACATGTGCCAGACATTTACTGTTCCAGATGATTCAGTTGTGACTCTTCACATATCTTTTTTTTCCATCTTTCTGTTCTGTAACTATTAAAAAAAAAAAAAAAAAAAAGAGAGAATAGGAAATAAGGCAGAGAATCTAGTTTTGCCTTTGGCTTTGGTTTTCTTTTCCTTGATTTTGGCACTTTGTAAGATTTAATTTAGTTTCAGGTTTCATGCCAGATTTCAAGGTGATGATGAGCTGTGATTTTACCCATGTTGTTTCACACATTCATTACAACAATATTAATTCTGTGATTTCCATAAATACTACATAGCTTTACAGGATAAAACCCAGTGATCATACATTTTATTTGCTTGGGGTAATGTGTTGTTGTGAAAATGTAAACAAACAAACACAGAGGATGCTGTTCTCTTGAAATATTGGTAAGTCTTCTAAGGATACAGATGGAGCAGCCACCTAAAAAATCTTGAAGGGCTATGTTGAGAAATCTGCATAGTAGGTGTGACACTTGTAAGAGAAAGACATGTCCATCATGAAGAGCAGCTAAATTCAATAACTGTGTGAGTGTTAGACCGGCAAGAATAAAACTACCAGAGCAGAGTTGATGTGATGGTCAACTCTTTTTTCTAGATGTGTATGTTAATAAAAATAGATGAATCTTTAAGTGGTGTAGTGTTCCAAAAATCATTCTATTCTGCCTTCAAGTTTAATTAGTGAAATCATCCAAAACCCACAGTTCTTAGTATAATACAAAAAAGACTTAATGATGTGTGATGACTCATAAGAATACAGGAAATTCTTCTTTTTTGTAAATTAGGCTTTACTCTTCCCATTTTATTGATGGATGATGCCACCTTATTGTCAAAGCGTTGGTAGTCAGAGCCTTCCAACCTGTTTTTAAACAACTGATCTGAACAACTTCTGCAGAAAATATTACTGGCCATTTTTTTGGACACTGAACTACTAAATCTCTGTTGCTTTTGTATTTTCCAAGTGATCACTGTGTGCTGTACTGGCTTGTCTATGAAGGATATTAAATATGTGTGTGTAATAAATATGTAGGTAGTGTTTACTCAGTGTAGCAGATGTTCAGGAGAGGGAAAAGTAATTTGAACCGTGTAATGCAGTACACAAGATGGTAACCATTTTCCTTTCCTCTCCATCCCTCTCTTGCCAGTTTGCTCTTGCTGCAACATTAACTCAAGCCTAGCAATAGACTTCTGGGAAACTGTTCCCTTCACTGCTTGGTTCTCTCAGCGCCTGTCCTCACCCCATTTCCTTAGTGCTGTGTCTTTTACCTTTTGTGCTAGCTTCATTAAGCTCTCTAGGGCACTGAGGGCTATGTGGATTCTCATTGCTTGTCCATTAACAAGTTCACACCTCAAAATTTTAGACATTCCTCCCACTTGCCACCATTTCACTGCTCAAATCAAATTGCCTCCAAGTGAATCTTATTTATTGAAATCCTAACATATCGTCTTTACCATCTTTTCCGTCTCCTGGTACTGGCACAGGTAAATAAAACTCTTAGTTCTTATATGGAAAGGCAGAGAAAAGGATTGCAGGGAATGACTTTTTTAAAATTCAGTAGAAACCTCTGTTTTCTGCTGCCACAGGTTCCAGGTCAGTTTGACTCTGCAAATTGTACATGAATGGTAGCATCACGTCAAAGTGGTTGAATTTGTGGCAAGGAATTAGTAGCTTCTGTACTGGCAATTTGATGGGAGTTGTTAGGAGCAACAGAATCCAGGATCTTCAGCCCCATACTGACAGGCGGTCCCGTATCCCGTTGTGTTCAGGCCCCCCACTCACGGTGGAGATATGGCCTGGTGGAACAGGTATCATGCAGTGACTCGTGACTCCTGCCCTCAGGTAAGGAAAGCAGAACATCCTGAATCTGGATGTTCTGGAATAATGGTGAAACATATTCCTTTGCAAAGCCCCTGAAAATGTATTAGTTTGGGAACCTTTCTGTGATTTTTATATGTAAAAAAAAAGAACATCACACATAGATAAATACATTTTATAGGTATATAGGGATAATCTCCCAAATCTCTCTGTTCTTTCTTTCTGACTTTCCACTAGAGTGAGATATGCCATACTTAACCTTTGAGTAATATTTTATTACAATATGATATAAAATTGACTTGCAGTTTTATTATTACTGTAATTTTAATGCAAAATTTTATATCCACAAATTAACTTTATTCCATTCAAATCAATGTGGAATATGTTGCCCTGATTTTTCACTATTTTCCTTCTCTGTTGTTCAAAGTCTGAGTGCCATTTGGTTTTCCAGGTAAAATTAACACTTAAATTTAAAATGGTATAAAACTACTATTATTTCCTCAGTGGTGGCTTTGAGGGTTTTCTGGGAAGAGAAGTGAGCAAAGGCCATGAAGTTATCTGAACCTCAGAACATACTAGAAGGTGGTGGCATTTGGTAGGAACAATAACTGTAAAATCAGGAGGGGAGAAATAGTGATACTAGAATGAAATAATGGTGCTGACATTCCACGTGGTTTTAAAACGAAGTCTTGTCTCTCTGGGAAAACATTTTTGGTAGAAGTTAGCATCTGGAGCAGGAACAGGAGTGTAATATCATCGCAGAAGTGTAACTTGGTGTTTCCTCCTTTGGAAGAATGGCTTTCCTTTAGTGCCATCTTTAGCTCTGTGTGCTAGATTGAGCAGAACAACCAGACTCTGACTCTGGGAAACACTGCTTTCTGCGCTGGGTAGTTCAGAGTGTAAGCTCTCTTTTTGAAAAGGACTTGGGGGTACTGCTGGATGAGAAGCTCAACATGAGCCATCAGTGTGCTCTTGCAGCCCAGAAAGCCAATTGTATCCTGGGCTGCATCACGAGGAGTGTGGCCAGCAGATGGAGAGAGGTGATTCTACCACTCTGCTCCACTCTCATGAGACCTCACCTGGAGTGCTGCATCCAGTTCTGGTGCCCCTGTTGCAAGAGGGATATGGATGTGCTGGAGTGTGTCCAGAGAAGGGTCATGAGGATGATCAGTGGGCTGGAGCACCTCTCCTGTGAGGACAGACTGAGAGACTTGGGGTTCAGTCTGGAGAACAGAAGGCTCTGAGGAGACCTTAGTGTGGCCTTCTAGTATCTTAAGGGGGCTACAAGAAAGCTGGGGAGGGAGTTTTTAGGCTGTCAGGCAGTGATAGGACTGGAGGGAACGGATTAAAACTAGAGGTGGGTTGATTCAGGTCAGACATAAGGAAGGATTTCCTCACCATGAGGGTGGTGAGACACAGGAACAGGTTGCCCAGAGAGGTGGTGGAAGCCCCATCCTTGGAAATTTTTAAGCCCAGGCTGGATGGGGCTCTGAGCACCCTGCTCTAGTGGGAGGTGTCCCTGCCATTGTCAGGGGGGTTGGAACTGGATGATCTTTTTAAGGTCCCTTCCAACCCTGACAATTCTATGATGCTGTGTTTTTTTCTCTGTATTTCCACAGGCTTTGCTATTCTCTAGTGACTGGTCCTGACTGTGCTAGACAGAGGGAAGTAGAGCACATGGTTCTATTTGACCCAGGACACTTCTTCATAAGCTCTGTAAATAATGTATAGGAACTGTATGTGCCTCCTCATTTGTGGACTGGTATCTTCCATTGGTAGCTTAAAGAGCTCTCACTGTACAAAATATGAGTGGAGGGGAAGGATTCATAGACTTGATGTCTGAATTTATACCCAAGAAGTGAGAGTTAACGTTTCTCTGACGCGGGTAGACCTCTGCCTGCGCCTAGTCCTGAGAGGATCCTGGCAGCTGATTGCACTGAGCACCGTGCTCAGTCTACCTGCCAACATGTATCTGCCTGCTCTCACGCTTATGTGCTGCTTTGTATCCAGGAGGTTGTGTCATACTCAAAATATTTGATCTGTTTTCCACGTTGTCTGCATTTCAAGAAATTCATACCAATTCAGATCCCTCAGGGCTAAATTTCTGGCACCCAATGTCAAAGTTTTGTCTGGGGACACTTTCTTCAGTGCCGCAGGCAGAATTGCCATGGACACAAGGGATGAGTGCAAAAAAATCACCGTATAGTCATAGAAATGTACTTTCTCCATACAGGAAGATGTGAGGCAGTGAGCACTCTTGTCACCCTGACCGACCAAAAATGTCCAGAGCACCCAGGCACAGGGAGTGTCATCGACAGATGTCAGGATGTTTAGTACACTGTGAAAGCTTGGAATGCTTTTTTGATTAGTATTTTTCTTGTCCTGAAGTTCTGGGTGGAACATTTTCAGTCTTGTAACCAGTAAATGCCAGAGTACTTTGCTGTCATTAGCAGTTCTGAATTCTTCCAGGAGAATAACTTGAGGGATGACATAGAGTATGTTATTGCTATCGGGGATATTGAAATTATCTCAAGCGTGTTGGGGTTTTTTATGTGGGAACAAAGAATACTGTGGTGAGAGACTTATGAATGAGTAAATCTGAGAGAGAGAATGTTGGGTTTTTTTCATTTTTGCTTACCAACATCTGCTGTTGCTTTGTGCTTTGGAAGTATTCAAACAGTGGAATGAGAGCTCTGCTTACAAAAAAAAAAAAAAAGGCAAAAGAGCAAAAAAAAAGTACATCAAGCTTCATTGTGGTTTTGTTGTTTGTTTGGGGTTTTTTTAATGAAAACCCAAATAAAAAATGGTCAGAGATAAAACCTCAAAAGTTGTATCTACACATTAGGTGACCTCAGAGCAGTTGTTCAGCAGGAAAAAAACAAATTCCCCAACTTCCAGTGTTCTAACTTATCTCTAAAAAGAATCCACAGTAGAACCCCATCTATGCGTTTTTCCACTACTCTGTAACCAACAAGACATAAAGATAACCTGAGCCTGAGACTTTAACCCAAAGTGAAAACTTGAGCAATGCATCCTGTCCCTCATGCGTGTTCAGAGTGTGTTTTCCCTTAGAACACTCTTTCATGTTTCAGTGTGATACCAGAGAGAGATAATGATCTGTTGAGTAGGAGCCGTGAAGAAAGACTCTCATTCAGTAAATCTGCTCAAAATGCAAGCAAGGGAAATACTGCATTGTCTGGTACAGCTGGTCAATTACATACACATTGTTCAAATAATTTCAAAGCTTATCCTATACCCAGATATTTGGGTTAGACTGTAGCATCCCAGAAAGGAAATGTTGTTTATATGTATTTACAGGAATTTATGACAGGGAAAAGAATTGAGTTTTACTTCCAAATTTTATTCTGAAATCTCCTACTAAATCTGCTTACAATGAAATCTATCCTAATCTATCTTTTCATGATATTTTACTTGCCAAGACTGTGCTGTATGTCAGCTGAGCCGGGGATCTGTCTTACACACAGGTCAGAAAAAAACTTGTCTGGAAATCTGCAGATCTATTAGGTGACTTGGAGTGCCATCATCCAATTAGTATTTCTCTCCTTTACAGGGTAATTTATCAGAAGATACTTCTTTTTGCACAATTACATATGTAATTATATAAGCATTTGGATAATTATATCTGTATTTTAGTTATTCAGTACATTTAATTATGCTTTGTTATGAACTGTTTACAGCAGTTGTCACTGGAGGGGGAGAGAAGAGAGAGAGGGCAAATGGAGCCAAATGTGGAATAAAACCAAGGGAAATCTCATATTAAAGATTCGCCGATGAGTCTTTGCAGACTTTATGCAAATCCAGTGGGTATTTTGTGAAAGTGTTAATGAGTGTCACATCCTGATTGCTGCAGATTTCCCCTTACATTTCCAACCTTACCAAATCCAATTGAAACTGCTAAAATTAACACCCTAAGTCCACAACAGTTTGTCAGAAAAATGTGTGAATTTTTTTAAAAAATATCGTGCCCTCAGTGTTCTTGGAAATACTGGAGCGAGATGTTGATATAACGTACCCTGTATACAGGTCCTAGTGGATGACAGACTTAGCATTGCTCCCTGTAAATCCTTCTGAGGGACCATCTATTTCTGAGGTGGTTTTTTGCATCTCTCTACAGAGCAAGCCACACAATAAACCTTTTCTAGCACAAGGCCCCTGTTAGGAAGCTGCCTGTTTACCAAGAGCTACTGGGAGCAGCCTGTTTTGGCACAGCTCATGCTGGTCCTTCTGGTTTGTGTGAGGTGTGGCCCGTGATGTATGAAGTGACTCCGGACACATTGAGTTATTATCAAAATATTTCAAAGAATGGAAAGTAAAAAAGTGAGTCAATTAAAAAATATTTATATAAAAATAAATAAAATATAAATCAATCTATTAATATGTTTCAGTTTACTTACATAGTTATGTTCAGGATTTTGAGCACTTCAATGTGCCTGTCTCCGGTTACCTTTGCTTTTTGTTGTGTGGGCAGCCTCTCCTGAACCCATCTTGCAGCTTTTGCTGCTTTTGAATCTTTGAGACAATTCTACGTTCCCTTTGCTCTCTTTTTACTCAGTCTGGAAAACCCATTCTGTCTTTAGAACTAGTCCAAGAAAGCACTTGCAACTCATGAAGGTATCTTCAATGTGTAAACATTTGAGGGGAGGGAGTTTTTCATAAGAGCACTTTGGGATGCCACTGTAGGAAGGCATCTGGATATGATAGCAGGCAGTTGGTTATGTATCTTTTATTTAGCCTGTCTTTATCTGCCAACTCACCGTGCGCTGTTGATATAATTCTGAACGACTGCGTCTATGACAAGTCATGACCATAATGAGCCTGTTTATTTCAAGGTACGTAGTGGCATCATTCATTTGCACATTAAAAGAAACTTTGCTGGAAGAAGACAAATTCGAGGCTACAAAAGCTTTGTGATTATTGTAATGCTAATCTGTATTCAGTCCCTTATAAAAAGTGTCACATCTCAAATACTTTAAAAAATTAATTAGTCAACTCTGTTGTGGCCCAGCTGAGCAGAAGCGCGTGGTTGCTTGCATACACAAGCTGTGACATTCTCTGTGCCAACATGACTCTAAAGGAGCGAAGGTCCACAGTAACTGGACTGGAGGTGGTCCCATCCTCTTCCTTCTGCCCGATAGTGTGCAAGGTTATGGAATTTCTCTGGTTGTGTTCTATTAAATGATGACAGTGTGTTTCGAGTATGTCAAGTAACAATCCCTACTGTAGTTTACATCCTGTATTTAGAAAGATATTTAAATCTTCACACACATTTTAGTAGGGAGTACATACCATGAATCTAACGTTAGTGACAAAAGTACCATTAGGATGTTTTGCAGTCTGGAGAGCACCTGGAAATGTAAATAGGTTGAGTAAAAATAAATAACAGCTGCTTAGTTGTCATTAACTGAGGATGAAGATATGCTTTTACCCAGTTTCTCAGACAGAATTGTATCTCCATATGTCTCTCAGATTCGCATAGCAGGACTGTTTCTTTGCCCACTCTCTGGGCCAAAAATTTTCTTGAGATCTCTAAAAAATTGTCTTTTTTTTTTTTTCCCATGACAACATTGCCTGTATCTACAGGCAACGAGTCAGACTCTCACGCGTTTTGTGGGGTTGTGGTCACTGTGCTTTACTTAGGAAGTAAAGGTAGAGTGCAAGATTCAAATCCAGACTCCTCTGAGTGTATGTGTCTCAAAGGATGACAGGCAGTGGCCCCTCACTGACTTCTAGCTATGGTCATGGGACTGGAAAATGTTTTCTGTTGACTATATTTGATGTTGTGAGTAGCATTCTGAGGTCCTGTTGTGTGGAATAGGCTGGGGTTTATGATTATGAAGGTGTATGTTGCACATAATGACCTACAATGGCAAGTTGCAGGGTGTTGTAGATATTCTCCATTGTGTTTTTCCATTCCCCTTGCACCGGTATGGTGAGCATTGGCATATCTGTATTTCCTGGTCCTGTGGCTCTTTAGACAAGTTAACCTTTTGTGGTTTTACTGAGGAAACTATTTGCAATAACACTTTGTGAAGTTAAAAAAAAAAAAACAGACATTTTGAATTCACAATACAGAAAAAAGTTGTGTTTTCTAACTGTTACTAAACGAATTGTAATTTCTTTGTGAATAGCATCTAAAAGCAGATCCAGATGCCCTCTGAAGGGAATATAGAGTGAGGTGTTCAAAGTCCATGTTGCAGCCTTTAGCTAGTAATCCTTGCACAGAAAGGTATATTTGATAGCCTAAAGCGAATGCTTCTGATAGCTTTTTTCCTTTGTGTGTGTGTGTGCTTTCCTTATACTGGAGAAAAATGAGATGCATATTTTTTTCCTTGATCTAATGCATCTCAGAAATTTTGCTTTATTTTAGGTCTTTGGATAAGTAGTTTTTGAATGTGACCTGCTAAGCATCAAGAAATCATTATCTTGTGGAATATGCATTTTGGGCTCTTGTTAGGGGAGTGAATAAAGGGATGACTTGTTATTTTTATGACAATATTCATAGCATTTATGCAATAAACTTCTTTTGCAGCAGAGCTTGAACTAACATTTAATAGATCCATGCTAGTTCAGTTGCATCAAAATTGCCGAGAAATTTTACTGACGGTGCTTGGTTCCTTACCCTTGCTTCCAAATAAAGTTAGGCATGATTTGGTTGTATGGATAGCAAATAAAGTTTTGCATTTAATATTCTGTAAAGTTTTGCATTTAGGATTATAATTAAAATGCAAAAGTGCATGCCTTTGGACGCTGAGAACATAGAAGTTACTTCATTTGTAGACTGCTAGAATTGTAAGTAGAGCCTAAACAATGCTAGAACATTTGAGAGAGGTTACTGATATCAACTGCAGTTTGCTTCCTTAGAAAGGACACCACGAAATAATAATGCAGAAAGACACATTTCAGGGGGTATATTCACATTTACAGGTTCTTTATAGGTACCATTTGTGAGCAGGGGGCTAAAGAACAAATGCTGATATTTTGAATATGTACAAAAATAATCTGTGGAAACACCTCGTCCTTTACATCACTGCTGCGTTTGAACATCCCATGTGTAAGTCTGTTGCTAAAAGAAGTTATTTTTGTGCACTGCTGTAATTAGTCTCCTTGTGAAGTTAGCTATATTGTGGATGGTTGCAGGATCCATCCCCTGGAGAACATTTTAAGTTCTGCTTTATTTCTTTTGATAGTTCGGATTTAAAATTCCCTATCATTTAGATTCTCTCCAAAAGATTAGATTTAGCATCTGTGTAACATTATGAATTCTCAGATTTAGGTTTCCTTGAGCTTCAATTGCCTTGTTAGGATTGTGACACATGATTGATGTTATGTTTCTTAACATGTCGGTCATCTCCCTTAGACTCACACACTGTAACCGTAAACCATTTTGGAATAAATCTGCAGCATGTTTATCATATATAAATTGCATGATACTTTTCCATCTGAATATGCTTCATTAGGCTTACCTTCTGTAATACTGCTGGATCATTAGACGGCATGTAGAAAAAAAATTGTTTCAGCAGTAACCTGTCAGGCATAGAGAGCCCCCGTGTGTTTGACATATAAATGCATTAAAGATTAGGCCACATTTCACTGTCCTCTGTAAAAAGTATTTTCAAAACTGTACAGGTGCCGAATTACCTCCTGCTTGAGATGCTGCCTTGGGATTTTTCCAGTCTTCATTTTCCTTCAAAGATTGTATTGCTTTTTAATAGTTACCATAGCACAGAAACTTAGTTCAAGAAGTTAAGACTAAACCAATTACACACTGAATATTTTGAGCTGGAAGCTTTCAAGTATGACACACATACCTCTGGATCTAAAAAACCCGAACGAGCCACACCAGTAACTAAAAGGCACCTACTTTACAATTACCTACTTTGGCCCGTTTTTCTGTCAAGTAGCTTTCTGTGTAAAGTGGAAAATCCAGAGGAAAAACAGTCCCTTTTTTTTAAGGAGAGAAGAATGGAAGGACTTCCATAATAAACAGCGAAATTTGTTTCAAACTTTTGATGTAAGATGAGATAGTCATGTGATGACACCCCCCTGTACTGTTCAATACATTTGTTGAAAATCTCAAGTAAAAAAGATAGAAATTTGGACTTAGAGAAACATCAATAGCCACTGCCATCACAGGAGCATTTCAGTTAATTATTGTCTGTCCCTTCAAGTACAGTGGGAAGCACAAAGGTTAGAGAAGTGCCTTCCCCACGATAGCATGGATGTGCGTAAGGAAGTCATGACAAGGATCTCTGGTAGCTGACCCATAGCAGGAGCTTGTTCTTCCCTGTTTCATTCTCTCACTCAAGCTTTTGCTTATGCCTCAGATCCCAGGGATTTTAACTCATGGTCCTGGTGTTGCTCCAGAAACATTGTTGAGTATTATTCCACACAAAGAGGCTGAAGTATCCATGCTGGGACGACATCCCATAGAAGGTTCTGCTGCAAACCCCTGTCCAATGGTCCAAGGACAAGCAGTGGCATCATTTGACCATTAGAGGATATAAAGAATTTTATCTCTCGCTCATACGTGAGGTAGAAGAAACAAGCGGAAGACCAGAATTCTACATTGTTTAGAGAAAGTGGTAAAAATGACTGTATAAATGTGCACAGGTTTTTTTCTGAAGTTAATTCTGTTGACTGAAACAGGACTTTGCTTCTCTTTTTTTATAAGTTGGATATAGGCAGAAATTTGGACGACTGTTTTGATTGATCATCTGATCGTTGTAACAACGTAGTGAATGATGCAGCTAGTTCTGCAGCAGTATGTTCTTTGCCAGTGCTTGCCCCCCCATATTTATTGCTAATGAGATAATTTATTAGTTTAAACTCTTTTTCATTACTTGAATAAAGAATTGCAGTCCCTGAAGAACAGCACTGAGTACCACACGTAGCATCTGCCAGCATTGCCAGTCCTCTGATTGAATGACCATATGTGCTGCAAAGGCTCAAAACAACAGGCCAGAGGTAGCAGCAGCGTTTCTTGACTGCTTTAACTCCAAGTGACCTTGCCCTGGACAGGGTGTTTCTGTAAATTTGCAGTGGTAATTCCTGTTGGTGCCATTCTGAGCTTAATAATGGTGTAATTCTGAGCTTAATAAATAATAAAAATGGACAGAGATCGAAATCGGATTTAAATTACTGATCTGTAAACCAACCCCTAGTATGGTGTTGACTGTAAATGATCGGAGATGGTGTTTTGGTAGTCCCTTTGAGTTCATTCATGTTTAAGCACACAAGGAGGTTTAGTGGGAATTTCTAGTATTTCAGTGCTTGGAAACATACTAACTCCAGCTTAGCAGTCAGGGCTTGTTCATTTTCAGAGCACTGTAGGGTCATTAATCATCAGACCCCTCCTGAGCAGTATGAGGTAGGAGATAGGCACTGTAAGTATTATTATTCTAATTTTACAAGTGGGAAAACTGAGGAGATGAATAATTTGGTGAAGGCCACACAATAAGCCAATGTGAGCTCTGAGATTTGTTTTGGCTATTAGCCCAGTGGTCAGGCCAGCCCTCGCAACATTCTTCTTTTTAAATCATTCACTTAGGCCTTATTATTATCATGATGTCTTAATTGTCCCATAGTCTGTCTAGGTAGATAGTTTCCCCGTGAGGTGATAAGGTGAGCATGACTACAATAGGAGCTTCAAAACAAGGAAAACCTCAGGAAATCAGAATCTAATCTTATTTTGTATCTTTCCATTTTTCATAGAACACAATGAAACCGTGTCCCTCCGGTTCTGCCCAAAATGTGTGTAGATTCTTTGGTCTGCGTATGCAAAAAGGAAATGATCAGTAGAAATTACGGTTTTAGACATCAGTTTGAAATTCTCCTTTTTGCCTGCAGAATAATAACTAGTGAAGGATGTTTTTCTGTCTTTTCATTACTTTTGAGAATCAGTATGTGTGGGATGCAAAAACATTTTATAGAATGGGAGGAGACCTCTGAGTAGTATCTTTAGAAGTTTTCACTTTAGCGTAAGTGGTTATTTTTTTCCAATTCCTAACTCCAGTAGCATAAGTAGATGTACTCTAAAATTACTATGTCTTTGGCAGGGTATAGGCAATGCTTTTGCGTAGTGAAAGGCGTCAGGTTTTACTGTCTGGAACAAAGAGGGTTGGTTTTTTCTCTGCTCCACAAAAGGGTTAATTGCTACCATCTCTTCTGGAGTATGTTTAGGTTTTGCTTCGGTTCTAGTCAATCTCTTAAAAATAATGTATCCTGCAATGGTGTTATTTTTTCAACAAATTCAGAATTTCACATGAAATTAATCATCATTTAATCAAAACGTGAACCATTTCTGTTAAATATTGGTCGAATATTTTGGTGACATTCTATATAACAAAATGTTAACCATTTGCTTTACATAGGATCGATCAAAACAGTGAAGCCCTGCAAACTTTAGCTCCATGTGTAATGTTTTGGTAAATAGCTAATATTTAATAGATACTTCCAGACATTCCCCAGATGGATTACTGAACGTAATCTGTTCTCCACTGCCCACCTTCCTTTCCCGCAAGGCTGTGTGATTTTTAGCTAAGCTACTGTGGAACTGCTCTTATCTCCAAATAAAACAAAATGACTTTGTTGAATGCGCAGACGGCGAAGCCTATCAGGGATACAGCGAGGGGAAATAAAAAACGGTACAGAAGGGCTTTAACGGCTGGGAGCTGTATGTCGAGCGCAGCATATTGAAAGTCATAAATACTGTCCCACAGACATTTTGAATAATGTAGGTATGGCGTACGGTACAGTACTGCTTAAAATTCTGTTTATATGTGGAGCATGCTAAAATGGAAGATATATAGAGCTTTTTAAACTGCT
>JANHFX010023064.1:68945-94062 GCA_027560015.1 Chloroceryle amazona | reverse complement strand
ATTAATCTTTTCTTCATTTCTAAGGTAATTATTGCGGGAAATTTTTTCCCCCCCCCCCCCCGATCAAGAATATATTTATTACGCTTTTCATTAATAAGAATACTAATTTTTGAAAGCTTACAAGGTACTAGTTACGTTCCTGACTTTTGCACTTTTATTCTATTTTGCATGGTAAAGAAAGCTGAAATGTATTTCTGGGATGCAGACATTTAAAAAAACCCAAACATCTAAGCCTGTCAATTAGATATTAAATAAACCTGTCAATTAATATTAAATGGAGGTGCACAAAGCACAAGAGAAGTGCACAACAGCTGCACTTAGTAACATTTCCAAAGCAAATGCTGATACAAAGAGGCGATGCAGCGAACAATACAAATGTGCCGAAGTGTGAATTCTCAGCATGGAATGAATAGACCTTCCCTAATGTGATTTTCCCTCCTGACTGCATATAAACCTCCGACCCAAATGCTCTCTGCCATTTAGCTTTCAGCTGCTCAAGATAACTGGTTCATGCTATAGCATAGGCTGTGGCCTTGTGATTGCTTTCACTCCAGCTTGTAACGCAGTCACTCCACAGTGGTGATGCATGCTTAACGTACAGGTACTGACAGCTTCCTCCAACCTCCCCAAAATTTTTCCAGTGTGCTCTTAATTGTACTGACACCCATGAGCTGATGTTTCTGAAGTACAGAGTCACTCTGTGTAACTTCACAGTGTGACTACTAACAGGATACCAGGCTACCACACAACACCAGGGCTCTGGCTCAGAGCGTTCCCTCTTTGCATGGAAAGGGCCAGCACAGCATCATCCCAGCCATCTATCTACTCTGTCCCTTTCTCACAGATATACCCCAGACACCTCCTGAAATATCTCAGCAACAAATTAAAAGCAGCATCAGTTCACTGTTTAAACAACAAATGGTAATGTGCAACCTGCAGCAGCTCAGCGCTTGCTGCCTGTGAAACTCAGACATCTGTCAAGGGATATGTGAGCAGCCAGGAGCATTCTCTGTCCCAGTGAAAGCTGTCATCAAACAATGCTTTTAGCACCAGGGCAACTTAGTGAAGTTACAGTGCACCACTGCACATCACCTCTTTACAGAATAGCACCACTTGTGCTTTGAGCCTCATTTTAGGGTGATACATGAACAGCATAAAGAATAGAGTGGCCAAACAGGTTAAAAGAGACTGCTCAGTTATTGTGCAACTTTTGGAGTCTATTTTCACACTACTGTCTCCAGAGAGTCTTATGACAGTTTTCCCATATTCCAAAGGGTTAGAAACAGTCTTTGCCTGGCACTTCACAAAGGCCATTAAGATGCACAAACAAGGAAAGTTGAAGTATCTCAATTGTTTTCAAAAGTGGAACTAGCTCTTTCAACTGCCTCTAGGGAGATGATACACAGAACTTGCAATGAAGTTCCCAGAAGCTCAAAAAAATCTTTCAAATAGAGAGTACTCGTAATGTCTTCTCCACGTGGCTGCCCTAAAACCTTAGAAAATTCATCTTACATCTTTACACAATGCTGGTTTCTCAACCCTCAGCCTAGGTGAGCATGCTCTAAGAAGAAGCATTTTACTTTATAGTCACAGCTACTCAGTTTTACTTCATAATTATAGCTGCTCAATATCTTTCCTAGAGTTTGGACTGCTCCTTCAAAGACAGAGAAGCCACTTACTAAAGTCATATACAGTGGCTGCCACTGACAGCTAAACCAATTTGCACTCGACTCTTCTCACCTCGTGCCTTCGTTTTACAGCTTTCCTCTGAAAAGAAGTGGGAGGAATCAAGGCTGGTGCTGCACCTCCCCTTATGATCTCAGAAATGGAGCATTTGAGCAACGAGGTTTATTACCTAGCACTCAGTATTCCTCTGCAAGGTCACAAGCCTCAAGGACACATCCCAACAGCTCCTGTGTCAAGGCAAGACTCTGCTAACATGAGAGCCAACATGCTATCATGAACTAGTCCTTTTTTTTTTCCCCTTTTTGCCCAGAATAGAAAAGGTGTCATTTAACAGTAGTAAATTAAAAGCACATAAAACAAACCAACCAAACAAAAAACCAAACAATAACAACAACAACAAAAAAGACAAGGCATGTGGACTAAAGCCTGTTTTTAGTTTAGGTGTGGTGCTACAGCATTTGCACTCTACTGAAAATCATGATCTCTGTGGTCATAACTCCTTCAAATTTCCATATAAAAACCATGAGCAAATATAAGGATGCCAAAGTCTGAGTCATCTGGCAACTGTGGTTTGTAGTCCTGTCAGTAAAAACTGGCAATGATTAAAGCTGCTGCTCCCACTGCCTCTATGGCGAATTAAAGCTTGAAGAATCAATGATAATTTGGTTAGCGTCCAGATCATTTTTGAAACTGGCCAACAAGGAAAAGCAACTGCCACATGGGGCTGTTAGTGGCGTAAGGTCTGTGTAATTTTGGAGATAAGTAACAGAAAAAATGAGTGCTCTGCAAAGTCCTAAGCCAAGCAGAAACAGAGCGTCCTTCTATGGTTAATAATCCCTGATTTCTCTGGTCTATCTAACGGTGCTTCAGATACTTGCAACACTCATGGCACTGCACAAACTGTTTCCTAGATGGTTACAGTTTCTTAAAATGCTCCTCCCTTTCACAAACCCTAACCATCAATGAACTGAAGCTCTGTTTCTATAGGTCTCAAAACTTTTAGGTAATTTCTATCCACTTCAAAAGTCTTACCTACTTCCTACTACCGAGAAGTCATTAGTCCTTCAGACAGTCTGTTCCAGTCTCTGAGTCACAAGTGACTGGAAAAGTGACTTGTGGGAATTTGTAACTATTTTGTCTCACCATTCAACAGAACTCCAATACATAAATATGAGCCTAGAATAAACAGGGCAGCTAAACACAAGCGTACAGCTTGCACTATGCATGAAAATTATGCCATTCCCTAAGCTTAAGTTTACACTTTTCTATCCATCATCCACACAGATTTTAAACTAATCTAGCCTATATTCCTGAGGCCTTCTGGAAAAGAACAGATTTTCATGAATGATACTTCTGTCATAAGCTTATGATTTGAGATAATTCTTACTGGTTCAGAAGGCAAAGAAGTCATAAAGGATTGGTATAAAAGAGCTCAACTGTGCTGAAAGAAGCTCAGCAGTAGCAGCAGTATGCGGCACACATGGTACTGCTATAAAATGAAGTTCTTCCTGGGTAGAACACTCACAGACACTGAAAGTATTGTTTCGAATCCACATATTTTTCCCCATGCGTGCCTGGGCTTCTATGCCAATATTTTATATAACTGAAGGAAGTACTGAATATTCCCACTAGCAGACTGAAATTCTGGCTGACCCTGTGCTGGTGCACAAAGGCCACCGCAAGCCACATCACCTCTTTGTTCCTCTGTCCAGACTCCAGCCTCTGCCCCATCCACACAGTCTAGGAATGCTAACACTACTTGAGTTGTGCATTGCCACCAGGGTTTCATGTGTTTCCCAAAGCCTGGGAAAAGGAAGGATTATACCCTCAAAATCCCTCTGCTAATGCAGTAGAAGGAATTTATTCAATTCCCCGTAAAGCGCAGTAGAGAGTCTGGCAATTAGTCTCAGGGCAATCACAGGGGATTCTGGCCGAGGGACCACATTTCCTGGGACTCCCACTCCTCCGTGACCCATCTGCAGATCCCGGTCACGGGCTGTTAGTTAAAACCACAATACAAGCATAAATAAAGGAGTGTCACATGATTAACTATGATTGAAATTGATAGGTGCTTTGCCTGAGTTAATAGCTAATGACTCTGGGATTCCGCTCAAAAGACTGCATTTCACATACCACAATAGCAGAAGTGAATGGATACACTGTTTAACTTTCTATAAACTATTCAACAGGCACAGACCTTGGATTGTTGCTTCTTTTTTTTTCTTTCCTATAGGCATGACAGAGTAAGAAACCTCAAACTCAATAAACCGTATTACCAAAACAATTAATATGCATACTTAATTAGCTTACTGACCAGCTGCATGATAGGTTGTTACAAATGAAGAGTATTATCCCATGTAGCACTGGCTCACTAACAGGCATTGTCTCATAAGAAGAGGAGAGAAACTTAAATACTTCCAGACTTTCTAAAAGAACTGGTAAAGAATTTGTTTTGGCTTAAGCAGAACATTCTTCATCGGCAAGTAAAAATTATCCAGCTTTCTTCTATTTGAGTAATTAAAACAATGTTTGGTGTTTTTGGTATTCGATACATCTTTATTCTTCTGATATTTCAGGGTATTGATCTTGCAAAGAATCTATTGCAAATGAAGCATTAATCCTGGAAAATCCACACTAATTTCTGACAGTCTATTTGTTTAAAAACTTCAGAAGCCAAACCATGAGCTTCAGGAATTCCAGACAGTTATTTTACTTTATGAGATGGTATTTTTAAGACTATTCTAAAGAACAAAAAAAAATTGTAAAAAAAGAGAAAAAGTACCAGTATGAAGCACAGGATTTTACTTGTATCATTTTTCCTGCATGAAAAATATAAATAGGAAAGTTCATCTCCTACAGCTGTCAAAAAAACCCCAAACAAAACCAAACCTGAAATTTATTTCCATAGGAAATATTTTGTTAAATTTGAAGATCAATAGGGATATTTATACAGTTAAATGAATAACTTCAACTGGCATAATACTACTGTCATCGCCTCCAGACTATACGCTTGATGATCATACTGCATACAGTCACATTGATATATTAGGTTATGCATTAAGAACTATCAACACATTTTGCTGATCTGATTTCTAAGTCAAAAACTTTGTTGCATTTGTTTAAAATTTCACATTCTAAAAAACTCTGCAGTGATCTAATCCCCATTCCTAAAAACTTTATGCGTATTCTCAAAGTTAAGTAACTGATCAGTGTATGCCCTTGGCCAAATCAAGTTAAGTAAATGTTTAATGATTTGCAGTCAGAATCTTTATCATGATACCATGTTGACAATTTCTGACCTTTTCCAGCTGCCACTTATCACTTGGCTTCTTTTGTATTCTGCCAAGTCTGACAGCAGAGAAGGATGTTGCTCAAACAAAACCAAATGTTTCCTGTAAAAGACATTACTGAAACAGAGTATTGAATAAACTATTTCCAAAGATGATTATCAGCTAACATGTTTATCAGGCATACTTGTTATTTATCAGAACTAATTAGCATTTGAAATACACTGAATGCATATATGTGTTTTGATCACACTGAAAAATGGACATCCCTTATAAATTTCAATAAAGTCTTTACTAGTGCTCACCATTAATGTTATTTTGCTTAATTTATATTTTAAAGACCTACCAAAATGTACTTCCATTGGGGGGTATATTTTATTTTTCTTTAATATGATTTTCCGAAGTCTTATTATAATACACCAAATTTTACTTCACAATACCAGAACTCTAATTCAGGCATCCTTCTCAACAGAGCTGTAACAAGGATAGATCTTTTCTGCAACACCTTTCAAAGTACTTTGCTAGGGAAGCACAAAGCATCACTTACACAGACAGGTGAGGAATAGAATATATACCCCAAACATTGCAACCTGGAACTGACCCAAATTCAAAACACCCCAACCATAAGGGGGAGATCAGAAGACACTATTCTTTAAATTCTTTCAATGATCATTATGCAGGAAAGTCCAGGTCCTCTCAGCCATTACACCAGCACAGCCGAGGATAGGGAGAAGGAATGAACAAGCACAGGTAGCCATGACTTCTTAGCCAGCTTCTCTTCTTGACATATTGGCATATGTTGCCTTCAACCATGTAAGCAATTTCTTTACCTGTTTCTCTTTAGAATAACAACCATTTTAAATTTTGGCTTTAAATTATAGATGTTGAGATCACCAGAAGTCTGGTGCTCAAGGATGGATACCTGTTGAAGAGCACAGCATTAGTTGTGAAGCTAGTCAGAAAGAGCCTGCTTTAGAGAAGTCTGGAAATACCAGCTTCTATAATTTCCTGCTGGGTAGCGAAACAATGCTGCCTTCTTTACATTTAAGCAAAAAAGAGACCAAATCAATTTTGAGAAAAAACACTTTTTCTTTTTAGCCAAAATACTGAAATGCAGTAACCATAGGAAAACACATGAATATACTCAGTAGACACTTCAAAGTGATCTTAAGAGGAGAATAAGAAGTGGTGCGTAATTATCTTCATGTTCATTTTGACAGATAAAAAAGCATGATAACATAATGTGTTTTCCAGAATTTACTGTTCTGCATCTTAAGTGGGACTTTTGTCCTACTGCTTCCATTGTCCCACTGTTTCCCAACTTCAAGCCTTTATTTTCTCAACATTTTCTACATAAGAAGGCGCAAGTTTAGGTATAGGTTTGCTCCCTATGAAATTTCTGCAGCTTAACTGCTAGTTTATGATATACCCTGCAAAAATCTTTTTGGTACTAGGAAAGCATTTGATGAACCACAAATTTTGTATGTGACATATCACAGTAAGCTATCACATAACATGGTAAGCAGTGGTATCACGGTGAGCTTAGGGGCTGGAACACCTCCCCTGTGAAGACAGGCTGAGAGTGTTGAGTTTGTTTAGCTTGGAAAAGAGAAAACTCCAGGGAAACCTTATAGCAGCCTTCCAGAACTTAAAGGAGGCCTACAGGAAAGATGTGGAAGAACACTTTATAAGGAAGTGTAGTGACAGGACAAGGGGTAACAGTTTCAAACTGAAATAGAGTAGATTTAGATTAGATGCTAGGAAGAAATTCTTTACTGTGAGGGTGGTGAGGCACTGGGACAGGTTGCTCAGGGAAGTTGGGGATGTCCTTTCTGTGGAAGTGTTCAAGGCCAGGCTGGATGGGGCTCTGAGACACCTGATCTAGCGGAAGGTGACCCTCCTCATGGCAGGGGGGTTGGAACTAGATGATCTTTTAAGTTCCCTTTCAAACCCAACTAGTCTATTATTCTATCCTGGAGCAGTAATTGTTAACATCTCCCAGAGAAGAAATAATTGCCAAGTGTTCCACTCAGAAAAAAAGAGACAAAGTCAGGAAAAGTGAATTGAGTAGAACAAAGAACCCTACAGAATACTGTTTCCTTCCTGTATTATTTTTTAAAAAATTAAATATTAATATTACTTTTATACTTGCTCTTTCCACTTTATTTCCTAATGCTGAGGACACTTCAGAAAACAATTACAATTAAGCAACTCACACATGCATGTGTATACATATTTATGAAACCATACATCTTTTTAATTAAAAAGGAAATTTCATTCCTCTAGACCCCTCTTTCTCCTCCTGTCCTTCTAAGCTTGTAGACCAACATCTTTTCACACATCCTACTACCCTTTTCTTTTTCTTGTGGTCGCCGCCTCTGGTTATAATCACTTGTGATACTACAGACAACTAAGTGGACAGGAGGTCTAGAAGAATTTCTATGTTGTTAATTAGGAGTGATCAGAACCCTGAGAATACAGCCAGATTCTTTAAATATGTACCATAACATCCTCCAAGCTTCAGTTCAGGGTGGCTCCAGTTGCTTACTTCAACAGTATGCACTCTGTTGGAAATATACTGCAGAAAATATGCCCTGGCTGTTTTGGAATTTGAGTATAGGAACTATCCTACTGTTTTTGCAGGACTACTGTTTTTGAATGAGATACATTAAAGGAATTTAACTAAGGGTGGGGTGAAGAAGAATGTGTTGGGAAATGAAAAATATTCCACAGAAGGTTGTGATAAAACCAAAGCATTAAAATCAGAGGACCTGTAATTGAAGACCACTCGAAATTCAAAGAAGAAGAGAACAAGAGATGGAGAGAAATATAGTAAGGTAGAGGTTACACATACACAAAACCACAGTAGAGATTCTGATACTGTTTTTATCCAGTGCTTTTAGCCTGGACCAAAATTAAGTTCAGAAAAGTCTTTATGCACTTGGTTGATTTGCCTACAAGAGGCCACACACGTATCCTTCCATCAATATGCTCTATAGACAGTAAAGTCACCTCTGATCCCAGGATATTTAATACAACATTTCTGAAGCCAAATATACAATACACCCTGCAAAAAAATGTATAAACACTGATGTTTGTTGAAAAAAGTATGGATATCAAAATTATCCAGCATAAACTCCAGAAAGGACATGTAACACATTGCTACTGAAAGCTCAGCTTAGCATCTCATCTGAACAAATGAAGAGAACCCTCATATTTAGCAAAGCAAATATCAAAGGAGCAGAAAAGAAAATTATTTTAGAATAGATCTATGAAAAGTTAAAAAAACCCCAAAAAACAATAAACCAAGAGAACAATCATCTTTCCATTTCAAGAGAAGTTATGTTATTTAACATACAAATAAGTGATATGCATTGCCTGACTCAGGAAAAACATATTAACATTTATGCTTCAAATCTGAAAGGTGAATGAGTCACTTAAATCTATATTTATGGAAAGGTCTTAAATGAACGCTCTACCAAATGCCATGCTACAATGCCAACTCTAAATTGAATCATTAAATTAAGTAACAAAAGGCTTCCAAAGTCCCTACTATGCTCTTCTCCAAGACTGACACTGAAAGGATCAATTACATTTATAAAATTGAGAATACTCATTATTCTAAACTAGGAGGTACTATCCTTTCTTGAGAGTACTGCAGAGACATTTTACAAGGGGAATACTAAAAAAAAACATTACATAAGTTTGAGACTGAGCATTTAGTGGGATTCCAACTCAGGCATAAGACAATGCAATCATATTTTCTCTTTTCTCTCCCTTAAAAAGAAGCATGTTACTGTCTTCTAGTGAGCAATGAGAAAGTTTTAATTTTAAAACTATTGTAATGTGAGGGATGTGCACAGGACACTGAAAGTTTTGGGTATGTCATTCAAAATACCTCCCTCATTCACGTGGCTGAAAGAACAGAGGGAAAAATCTATCATGCATAAGAAGTAAGAGATAAAAGATGCAGCACCCACTGTCAAGTCTAGGATTGAGGAAGGAATTTTGTCTTCCTCTCTATATGAGTGCAATTAGAAATATAAACAATAAACAAGTATTAATTATCATGATTATTTCCAGAATTTTATGATTGCACATTACGTCATGTTTGTCAGATCTCTCATTCTTAGGAAATATAGAGAAATGTCTGGTTGACATGGGCCCTGCTTCGTTTTGTCATGTAAAAATCCATGAGCTTTCATTCAAACATGTGCTTCAACACTTGTCAAAGATCACTTGTCACTGATCCTCTCCAAAGTCCATTGCCCCTCTCTGAGGTCTCTTCCCCCTCTCTTTTTTTTTTTTTTTTTTTTTTTTTTCCTCGTGCACATGTGTGCTGCTTGGGAGCCATGAAAAAAATTCCTTGCTGTCAGTTCTAATGCTTGGCATCACAGCAACCTAGAAGAAAGACTTGTAAATGATATTTTGCTCCAGTCCTGCATTTCAGGGATGATGGGTGCTGTCCTTTTTAGGGTAAGGCAGACCAGGCTCCGTGCAGGTGAAATTTTTGGAGAATTCTACTACCAACATCTAACAAATATTTATGGGATATATTAGAAAGAGATATATTTTATCTATTCCTTTATAATTGTTTCACTTTGAGTCCATGTTAGTGGAAGAACCAAAGCCTTTGTGATAAATATAAGTTTCTACTTCAAAGCACACAGGCAATCCAAATCTCTAATGAAACAGTTGTAAATTTTTTTTTTTAGCCTGAGTAAGCAACATATTCATTCTCTAACATCATCCTTCAAAACAAGAGAGTGAATTTTCTGAAACCTGCCACAAAATGTCATCCTGAAAGCAGGCATTCTTCTTAAAAAAAAAAAATAAATTGTTTGGATAAATTAGATTTTGGCCACACGATAATCAAGAAATAAGAGTCTTACTAACTTTTTTTACAATCTCTTCACATATGCTTTTTTCCTCTCTGTGTGTTACATATACATGCAAATATGAAAAAATGGTAAGTGCTGCTAAGTAAAATGCTTTCAAAGGCTGAAAGAATATCTGCAATTTTGAATAGTCCTATGTAAAAACTTACACGAATATTTTTAACTGAACTAAGGTTTTAATGCTTTAGGAAACAGTTTGCATACATTATTTTTTCTACCCCATTCAATGGTTATATTTTAACAGATTCAAAACCTTAGCCTACAATACTGTAAAACATATTAAATTGTTAAATAGGAATTTTGGTGAAAACTGCAACTCCTTAAAAACCACCGACTGTTGAGATATATGTGTGAAAAGACTCATTAAACTGAAGGACAGTACCAGGTATGGAAGATGTTGTAAACTTGGTTGATCAATCCAGAGACATAGAGCTAGGATTTAAGTAATTTTTTTTTTTTTAATGAAGAGAAATAGCTTATAAATGGAGAAATTATGGCTAGAATAACTGAAGTCAGGATGTCAGGGATCCAAGTCCACAGAAAATACATTAGCTTGAAGGAGGTTTAGAAGGAGGAGGAGAAGGAGGTTTAGAAACAGGTTATTTTAAGAATTTTACATTCTGAAAATAACTTTCTTTTGAAGAAGAACATCAAACATGTCCTTTCCCAGCAATTGGTGAAAGTCTTTTTTCATTCTTTTACAGTATTGTTTTAAAGCTACCTGTCTTGAAAACCTTAGCAAAGATTTCTTACCTGTGTTCCAATAGTCTCCTGGAAGCAGCGCCCAAGCTGAGTTTTAACTGAAACAGGAAACATATGAGGAATAGGTTGTTGATTTGTGTAAGTAGTATGTCCTTTCTGGGTCTTCTGATACGGAAGACCTTGGTAAGAGACCTGTGGATGTACTGGCTGAGGTACTTTTGCTTTTTGTCCTGTTGATGTGCTGTCGATTCTTGAAACTTGATGGATCTGAACTGAGGCTTCAGGGGGATGTTTCACATGGATATTCACTATGTTAGGAGGGAACTTCACTAAAACAATTGAAGGAAAAACATGTAAGAAAAATTGGCAATAGAATTTGTCAAAAAAATATATATCTTAGGCACCACTAAGAAATTTATTTTTTTTATATTAAAATTTTTACAGAGTGCCTTAAAGTGACTGAATATAAATGAAGTCCAAATTGGAGGGTTACAGGGAAAGCTGAAAGAATGCATAGGGGTTCATTACCAAAAAAAGAAAATGAAAAATTTTTTTACACAGGAAAGAATGACATTATAGGATTGTAAAGACTGCTACATAAACATGGATGTTCAGATTGGCTGGTGTGACATTAACATTTGTGGTTATACTGTGTAATAAGAATCCCATTTAAAGTTCCAGAATTCAAAGTCTACTGGGTTATTTTTGGATATATAGCAAGCTTTATTTTCTTTGTCAGATCCATGATCTTTCTCTGGAACACAGAAAAAAATTCAGACTTCATCCCTTCACCTTTATATACCTGCCAAATTCCAAGTTTGCTCCTGTAAGAGTTGCCAGCATCTCAACCACCTAAAATCACCACTCCCTTTGTTGAACATTAAATTCAGGATTTGGCAGATAAAGAGGGAAGAAATGTTTTTCAGATACTTCCTTTATTAAATAGAGTGGTAGCTTTAAGTCTGGGTGTATAAACTGAGAGCCTCCAGTCAACATAACATGCACAGAACCATGTGTGATCCTCAAGCCTCTTTTCATTGAAACATGTAACTCCAAATAAGTGGGGGTGCATAGGGAGAAGTGTGCAAAGGATTTTACAGTTTCTAAGCTGCGTAACAGTTAGCTTGTACTGTGTCTGGCTGGGTCTCTCTCATCAGCAAGTACTGCATAGGCTACTCGAGGCCAGCCAATCCATTAGATAGAGCACTCCTTCCAAACGTCAAGAACCAACAAGCATCATTTAACATACTTTCTTTGTAACGCATACTGGATTGTTGAGTCTTCTGAATTGTCTCCGAGCCTCAAGGAGACCAGACTGTTCTTTGGAACTCGATTAGGCCTTTTCATTTCTTATTTACAAATGTCAACCTCACAGATCCTCTTCCCAGAAAGCATATTTAATTTATTTTACTGGCTTTAAAATTATATTATTTTTTGTGGAAATTGCTTTTGTTTTTTTCACATTATTTTCATTTCTCTAGGCACATTTTCGATATTAATTGGTCTCACACAGGGACTCAAAAGAAAAAATTATTTTTACTCTACCCTACATTGTTTCATTTAGGAAACTCTTCAACGTATTTCAGGCAGAAACATCAGGAATAAGGTAGCAGAAAGTCAGCATAATATGCCTGCAGGGCCTAAATGGCTCTTCAGATCTTGCCTGTAGCAGAAAATAACCTTCAAGCAAAATTCAGGCCACACAAGTTCTGTTACAGATAAACTCACACGGAAAGGATTCAGTGTTACAAGGAGAAGCAGTAAGGTCCTTCTTAGGCCACTAGAACGGCTTTGCAGGGCAAGACAAGACAGCAGACCGGTTATGAAAAGCACAGAACTTACTATCATATATTTTTATGTATGAAGAGAGAACCCTTCGACTAGTTTCACCAGCTGATTATCTAAAATATATATTAGCCCTCAAAAGAAATCACTGAATTGCTCTGCTTTAATCTATCAATCCAGCTAGAGATGCTCAGATGCTGAAAACATCAAATTTAGTCTGGTTCTTGTCATGCAGTATTAATACCACAATCCTATCCAGCTCTTGGTTCACTGCCTAGATGTGCTGATTAATTTTTATTTCTGCCAGCCATTTCAGGATGAATTGTTGTATTCTTTCCTTGAAAGAAATGAATCATTCCTCTCTCCATAACCCGACATCCTCATTTGGGCATGGAAAGCAAAGAAAAGGCATTGTGACTGCTAATGATTCTGATGAGGACTTGAGGGTCAGGAAAAAAAAAAAAAAGTCAGACTATTTAGCAATGAGAAACCTATTGTGTGTTTTAAGACACCAACTCTAAAGCTGAAAAACAACTATGTCTTAATTATGATTTTGTTCTGGCCCATCATATTGTCTAAAATAATTTGATCTGGAATTAAATAGTCATAGAAATAAATTGCTGTTCTGATACATGTTTAGGCAATTATATTCCCCTCTTCTCTAACCATCCCTCTCCCCCTTTTTTTTGAGTCAGAAAAGTTCAGGGACTAATGTTCACATGTCAGTGGAAGTGATTTCCCAATGGACTGGAGAATAGTCCCCAGAGAACAAATTCATTTAAAAGACAGAGAAGATACTTAAAAACATCTAAAAAAATATTGTGTTTCCAGGAGGATACTGTCAACACTTCTTACACAGCTATGTCTCTTTCTGAAAACAGAATTACTACTTACGATTATCACAGACATATAAATAGTTTGGCCTATTTTACCAAAGTTTTTCAGGAACTAGTTGCCAACAGATGAGTGTCCTCGCATCATTCAGTGATATATTTTGTTTTTATTCAGAGGTAGCAATATTGGAGAGGTAACTGTAAAATTACCCTCAACAAGAAATGTCAAGCTGGCAATTCAAACAAATAATCAAAATTCACTTTAATTCATATGCTACAAAACTGAGTTATAGGGGCAGTCTCCATATGGACAGGATCTCACCCAGATAAAATCCTACCTAGTCATAGGACACACAGAAAACAAATTCAACACCTCTTCAAGGTCATCAGAACTTGTTACCTCACAAAAAAAAGTACTGGGGCAAATGGAAGCCAAAATCTGACTGGGAAAAATTTTATTAACATCACAGCTTTTCTTGTTTCTGATCTTCTGCCTTTTTCACAGCATTAGCAGTAGGAAATCTTTACCATTTTTTTTTCTATGATACTGTTATATGACCTGGAAGGAATGCTCTATTTAACCAAGTCATTATCGCCTATTGACATTAAAAACTTCACCACAAAATTAACTTGCAGGACTCTACCAAATGATATAACAAAGATAAATAGAGATTTCTCTTTTAGCTTTACATTAGATTTACATTTCGCTACATGGAAAAGCATTGTCTGTCTCTCCACTAGTAACCACAAAAATCACCTTCAACTTTCTACAATTTTCTGCAATTTAAGGACTGTGCTCAGCCACAATTATTCTCCTTTTGAACAGGTCTACACTGCTGGAATAAGGCCCCTGGGTCATCCTTGGACTCTGCAATCTGGACTTAAGTTCAACCACATAGCAAAGTATATTTATTTATAAGTCTTGTCAATAGCATTAGTATTTCTTATTATTTCAGTCATTGAGCAAAATACTTTCCAGTCATTCTGGTGAGCTCACAATTCATGTTCTCCAGAGTCAAGCTATCTAGAGAGACCACTATTGTTAATGGGTGAATACCCGAAATTAGTTACTAAAACCAACTCGAAAGGAAAACATATCAAGAAAAAAAGTTACCTTTTACACCTTGCTGTCCAGACATTGTCAGTGGTAAAGTATGAGTAGAGTGGATAATCTGTGATCCTACAGCCTTGTTCACTTGTTGTGAGTGATGGTACAATTTTGGAGTATTGGCAGTCTGCACAGGAATCTGACAAAGCTTACCAGTGTAATTAGGAGGGCACTGGCATTTATCTCTAGAACTGCACTGGCCTCCATTCATGCATGGAAGGTGGCAAATAACTGAAATGAAAACAAAGAAAAAAAATTGTTAATGACTTCAGCTTTGGTATTATCTGACCACATATGTCACAGAAATTGAGGAGGAAATGAATAGAGGTGGGGCCCTTCATTTTTCTAACCTGATATGTGCTTTTAACTGCCTTGTGGTAGAACCATTTCCTTTCCCCTCCTTGTGACCTTTGCCTGGTTTGTATCTTCTCATCATGACAAACAGAGCAAGCGCATTCTTCCCTTCAGAATTCTACCTATTTTATTTAGCAAAATGCTAAATGAATATGGTGCCTGGGTGCACCTCTTATTCACACACAGTACAGGTATTCTTATTTAGTCATCCTCCCATTTCTGAAAATCCTGGACCACCTACTCTTCCCTGGAAGACTGTGGAAAAAACTCATCAGAGGGAGGACAGTACTGGGGATGTCTTACTGAGTATCCAGATTTTTGCTTAACATTCATCTCTCAGATAAAAGAAGCTAATTTGAATACCACCCATGAGAATCATAAATATATTGAGAGATTCTACTGAAATGATTTCAGAGACAAATTCCAAAGTACTAAAATATTTTAACTCCAATATAAAGACAAGGGTAATTACTTCTGCACCAGCTAGTAATTGCACATTTACGGCAATATAAATTATCAGATGAAATATGAAAAATGTCAACATTGAATGAAAAATATTTCATTCAGAGACACAACTCTTTCAATATTTCACTCAGAGACACAAATAGTAATAGACATGGTTCAGCACTTTCTACCCATATGATTATCAACCATAATCTAGATGAGCTGTCAACATTTGCAAGAACTAAATGATGTGAAAATAACAGGAAAAATACCGTAAGGTAAGACAAACCAAGGTAATTTTTTCAGAAATTAAAGACTTCTGGAGAAATGGCATACAGTACTCATTTGTCATCTTTAAGATAAGACTCTGACTGTAAAAATAAGTAAATAAAAATCTAGACTTTACAGTAACTATGTAATTCTGCTGGATTTGTATTGCTCGGTCTATATTAAATTACAACAAAAATGAGAAACTGTAGCTAATGCAAGGTAATTAGAAATCTAGTGCTTATTATTCCAAGTGGTGTAATCTCTGGAAAAAATGCAGCCTATTGCTATTATTAATACTATAAAATGTCAGAAACCTATGTGTTGCATGCCATAAGAAGACAAAGTAGGAGACTGAGCAGCCCAAGGCATTCCAACCCAGCTGCATAATTCATTTGGCCCACAAAGAGAGCCCAAGAAGCAGCACAATCAGTCTGGCTCCTTGAAGGGCACCCTCACGTTGTATTGACAGGGTCTGGAATGGTGATGCCTGATCACCAGATAGGTCCACACATAAATGTAAACAGCCAGAATTGTTTTTCCACTCCCTTCTGCAAATGTATATTTAATACTTTTACTCATTGTATCTCATATTTTCATTTCATATAAACTGTCTGAAAGTACTTCAAGCTGTAGCACTGTGCTGAAAGGCCTAGTTGACTCCAGAAGGCTTCAGCACAGGCCTCACTTTTTTGGGTCCTAATGCTGCGAGGACTTTATCTGAGTGTATAAAACACATCCTTACAGAATGGCTGTTACTTCAGGGCAAAATGAAGGATTTTTTACCCCAGGAGTAATTAAAGCATGACAGCTTGCTCACTCTCTCTGGTACCACTTCTCTCTGTGCAGCCACAAATGAGTAACTTTACTGTAACGGCAACAAATATACGAAGAATTTTAGGTACCTGTAAAGATCTGCCTGAGAAAGGTTGAAATCTAAGGTGGTTTCCCTGCGTACCAATAGAGAAAGAGTTCGTTTGTGTCCCTTTTCATAACTGACTGCTGTGGGTATTCACACAAATAACTTAAATAAAAAAAACTACAAACAAACGTCACTGAAAGCTCTAGGATGAGGTAAATAATGAAGAAAGTTATATGTAAATACTGAGAAATTAAACAGAAGATAAAAAATCTAATCTGCCCATAGTATCATGTGGTGCAAGTCAGTCAACTGGTTTATGTACAGATATATTAATTTACCTCTCTTGAAGGTCTGGCATAATGTATGAGTAGTTAACTTTAAATGATGCATTATGAACAGTAAATCTATTCTGAAAATATAAAATTCTGTAATAAAAAATACAAAATTATGAAATACACAATTGTAAGTTATACTCAACCATGTAAAAGCAAAGACAATGTGATCACCAGGCTGATCTGATGACTTGATAATCTCAAACGGCATATATTAATAGAATTTTAAAAAAACCCAACTTTAAAGTGAAGAATGAAATACATAGAAATAAAACATCTGATAGTTTTAAATAGGCATAACAAGCACACACAGACTAATTGCGATGTTTCCTCAAGTCATTTCTGGACAGGAGAAAGGGCTAAATCTGATTATGACATTGGTGCTAGAAACCACAGGCACACAACTTCACCAGAGCTGGAATTATAGTCAGCCCATTTGAGAAAAGTGAGCTGAAGGAGGGTAAGTCTCCTAAAAGGAAGAGGAAGGAAATGCTACTGTTCCTCCACAAGGTTCTGGGAATCTTAGGTTAACAAAGACCAAAGAGCCCTGGAGAAAGGACCACTTAAGATAGGAACAGGATATGTTTTAACAGCTCAACTTCTGAGGAAAGTTTTTTGCCTTTGTTTTGTTTCTTCATTGAGGTTAAAGAACTTAAACAGAATGGCTGAACACTGCCAGAGGCATAGAGAACACTCCCAACAAAAAACCAGATCCATGCGCTGGAAGACACCATTAGAAGATGCTGGGTTTGCATGTATGTTCACTACTGGCATTCAAAGGGCACAGTGGAGCCTGATTCTCACTGGGCTGTTGCCATTTCTTCATTTCCTCTGAAATGGAAGAAAAAAACCCAAACAAACAAGGAGATAAAAGTATCCATCATGGTGTGAAACCATCTAGCTGCTTAGTGCTTGACAAAAATGTGACATAGGTCTGCACAAGATGACAAGAAATTTCAGTTTATGCATGCATATCTTATAAATAAATGAAAGAAAGTATTAATGGACCTAAGAAAGGCAACAAATTCTTCACTCAAATCTGTCATAAGCCAAGTCTCTCAACTGTCTTTTAAGGATGAGCCAACATATGATTGAACGAAATTAATAACCTTTAAATATAAATGAACATCCATCCTGATAGAGACAGGTTGATGGAATTACAAACATTTTAAGTATTCCTCTCATTTCTGGGAAATTAATTAGTAACAACAAGCTTTGCTTTCTGTGGTATCGAAAGGCCTTAATTCTCTCCAGGCTGGCACAGCTTGGTGGGGATCACTGTTCAGAATAACACCAGCAGAGGTGATGTATTGAGATGCCCCCAGAGGGATTGTATGAAAGGCTGAATACACTGAAAAAGGAGATTTTCATCATTAATCCCAATAAAACTACCACAGCTATGGGTTGGAAACACAAGAAAATGGCATGAAATAATCAACAAAGAAGCTAGGAAACCACTGATACACAGTTTGCCCATGTAGCTACACCATCTGATTTGTTTTCAAGATATTCAAACAACCTCGATCAGCTCCAGATAAACTAATTTAATCCAGTCTGAATGTTTTCATTTAATCAAAATAATATGCAACAAACCAAATTCTGAGCACCTAAAGTCCCCTAATCCTTAAAAAATAGCCTACATTTACCGAATGGGTAAGTGTAAAAAATGTAAAAAATTACCCAGATGGGTAAATGTGACTTACTCAGGATGGATGGAAACTCCCTGTAACCAGTGTTGAAGAAAGTGAAGATGGCTTTTGAAATGTTCTTCTGACTTTTCAAGTTCCTTTCCTTTTACACGTCAGTGAACATGTGAGATTGTACGATTTTCTCTTGCCACTCTTTGCCTTTTCTACTGACACGCTATCAACCATTGAAGTGTAAAGACCATTCAATTACATCAATAGGCTCTCCAAGGCAAACCTTAAACTGCTCATTAGATTACAGTATTTCCACTGGATGCATCATAAATCAAGTGATTAATTTTGTCTCCGAGTACTACATAGTTACCCGGTATCATCACATGCCCCATAGCTGTTTGGGTGTCTTTCAGCCCTGCTATTATTACACACACAGAAATTGCAAGGACTAACACACAATTCTACCAAACAATTTTTCACAGGAAAGAAGAGATGACATCAGTGAGGGGAAGCACTACCATAGGCAGTGTAATCACTAAACACCCTACATTTTAGGTAAAAGTTGAAACCCAGAGATGCTACATATAGATCTGCACAATCACTGCAACCTTATTTCTACTAACTGCAGAAACTCTAACGGTAACTCACGAAAAGCACAGAGACATGAGATACAGTAATGATGCTATCCGCTGTTTTTTTTTTTCTGTATTTTTTTTTTCTTTTTGTTTGTGGGTTTTTTGCTTGTTTGCTTTTTTTGATACCTTTTTTTTTTTTGCCACATGTCTCTCTTGCTGCCCTTCAGTCTTTTGACTACCTCATCCTAAAAGGTTTTCTCTTCAGATTCCTGGTCGTAATTCAGTGGTATTATATGAAAAGAAGTTGCAGGTTGAGCAACCAAATTATTGTGGGTTTGGTTTTTTTGTTTGGTTGGTTGTTAGGTTTTTTTGTGTGTGTGTGTGTGGTTGGTGGTTTCTTTTGTTGTTTTTTTTTTTGTTATTGTTGTTGTTTGTTTGTTTTAAGTAAGATTAAGATAAAGATAGTCTTGATATTACAAACTGGGAAGCAGAGAGAGAAAAGAAAAGAAACCTTAAGTGGCCTTGATATAATAATATAACACCTCTACATTCACTGCTGAATTTGTCCTAATGTTTGTATTTTGACAACTTCAAAGAAGCATTCTATTGAAATAACCAAATACAATTTTTGCAGTAAATATGATGGTGAGAGCTCCAGGAGCACATGAAAAATGTTATTACCTGCTCACCACTGAAAACAGGAAAGTGACATCCTGCTCATGTGAACAGCCTGGTTACCACCCACAAAGCCCCTGTTACGTACCACTGCTATTCACTGATGCACACAGTGAGGATGAGGACAACACCAGATTTGGTTCCAGACATAAACAACCCTGTGGAAATGTCTACTCTCTACTATTGCTGAGAGAGGTGACAAATGGCAGTATTGCATGAGGGCTGAGCTTCCCTACCACTGCACTTTTTACTGAAATCCCTAGTATTCAACAAGAGAAAAATGTTTTGAGGTTATCCTCTGGTTTCCTTTGTTAAATGCAAGCCACAAGTTTCTGAACAAGATTAAGTATAAGAAAGAACTCAGGTAGATTAATACTCTGTAATATGATTAATAACTTGTAAATATATTTTGAAAGATGTTTGTAAAAGTAAGAGTTACTGGAAAATCAGTGCAGGAAAGGTGGTTTCATTTGGTTTATGATTAGTTTAAGTAGATTTATATTAGCTTACACAAATATCAATTCCCCCAAAATGGCGTGAATTTAAACATGTAATATTTTTACTATGAATAATTGTAAATTAGTAGAAATGAGAGACAGTAGAACAGTATAGATAATGGGCATACTTCAAAGAACATCTTTACTTTAAAGTACCTTTCTTTCTTGTTGGAGGATGCTTTTATCAGTCTCCAGCTAATGATGAATACGATTTATGAATGAAAACGGCAAAATCTACAAATGTTCAGAAGTGGGAAAAAAAATAAATCTGCTTTATACCATTCAAGGTAGTATGTTCCATTATATCAAGTTTTGGCCTAGAAAGTGATAGAGAGATTATATCTAATGTGGTTCTTTACACTGTCACCTTCATGCTATTTATCAGTAGACATATATATTAAATATTATAACAAGGAGCTTACCAAGCAATTTTTTACTCTGAATGCTACAATACATTAATAGAAATCATCCTAAAAGGCTGAACATGGTACTGAAGGCACTTCAGATGTTTCCTCTGGAAAAAAATAAAATCTGCCACACTGCAGGGAAAAATTTCAAACAGGAACCTACCTCCCACCTAACAGTATGATAAGAAAAAAAGATGCAGCTACTAAACAGCATTCTCAGTTATTGTGAATTAACATGGTCACTAAATTAATTAGAATCTGTCTCATATTTTAAAATTATTATTCCAAGAGATCTTTAACAAAGCAATGCACCCCCAATTAGGAATGGAATCATAAATACTGCTGTTTAACCAGAGGGGGAAACCAAATCATTGCCAAAATAAACAAGCTTTGTGGTGTTATTCCTGTCTGGATCATGCACATTTTCTGGAGAAAAAAAAAAAGTCTCAAAGAAATCAAGACAGCCACAAAGAGCAGTCCTGGAAGTCTAACGCTTCCCAAATACAATCTTTTCTGCATTTTCAACATTATTTTCTTAAATTTATACTGGTAAAGATACATCTAAAAAAAACCTCACAACACTAGGGGTAAATGCAGAACGGTGACATCTCTCAGGAATTATACATAATCACTACTTATTAACATCTTCCTCCCCCACAAAAAAAAAATACTCATGCTAAAAGGCACTACAGACATCACTTTTTTGGTTTGCAGTTGAATGTGCATGACATTTCACGGTTGTTAACATTAAAGATGTACACAAACATCAGACTCCAAGAAAGAATTCAACTAATAAGGAATTCTTGAGGAAGAGAATGAATCACATTCAAGTAGTGACAACTGCCTTTACTCTGCTCTAACCCAACTGCAACCCCATTTGACACTCAAGATGACCAAAGCAGCAGGTTGCCTCTAAAAGACCCAGAGTAAGGAGATCTGTGTACATGTCACATACAGATGTGCACACCTTCCTATTATATAGAACTTCTTATCCAAAATCTATTAATAAGGATACATGAGCCTTTCAGCAATTTTATTTTTTTTTTCTGCAAAGAGAAAACTGAACTTCTAAAATATAAAAACATGGGACTTTTAAAAATCCAGTCTTTAGGGAGAAGATAAACTGTCCTAGAAAAGCACATCACAGGACAGATGAAATATCCATATTTCAGTGTGAGGAATCCAGGCAGAACAATTAGGATGCAGGTGGAAACATAGTGACTAAGGACAAGGAAAAGGCTGAAGTACTTAATGCTACCCTTGCCTCAGTCTTGAATAGCAGGACTAGTTGTTTACTGGGTAGCCAGCCCCTCGAGCTGGAAGACAGGGATGGGGAACAGAATGAGGCCTCCCTAATCCAAGAGGAAATGGTTAGTGATCTGTTGCACTGCCAAAACATACACCAGTGTATGGGGCCAGAAGGGTTACACCCAAGAGCACTGAAGGAGTGGGCAGATGTACTCAACAAGCCACTTTTCATGATTTATCAGCAGTCCTGGCTAACCAGGGAGGTCCCAATGGACTGGAGATTAGCAAATGTGATGCCTTCTACCAAAAGGGCCCAAAGGAGGATCTGGGAAACTACTGATATGTCAGTCTGACCTCAGTGCCAGGGAAACCATGGAACAAATAACCTTGAGAGCTGTAACACACCATTTATACGACAACAGGCAATCAGGCCCAGTCAGCACAGGTTCATGAAGGGCAGGTCCTGCTTAATAAACATCATCTCCTTCTGTGACAAAGGTGACCCTCAAGGGAAAGCTGTGGATGTTGTTACCCTAGCCTTCAGTAAAGTCTTTGATTCTGTTCCCCACTGCATCTTCATGAAAAAAATGTCTGCCCTTAGCCTCAACAAGCATACACTGTGATGGATCAAACACTGCCTGGATGATTGGACCCAGAGACAGGTGGTGAATGAGGTTAAATTCAACTGGCAGTGGTCACAAGTGTGTCCCCCAGGGCTCAGTGCTGGGGTCACTCCTGTTTAATATCTTTATCAATGATCTTGAGGAGGAGCTTGAGAACTCCCTCAGTAAGTTTGCAAATGACACCAAGTTTGGTGGGAGTGTTGATCTGCTTGACAGTAAGAAGGCTCTTCAGGGGGATCTGGACAGACTTAATCAATGGATTGAGGCCAATCATGTGGGCTTCAACAAGGCCAGCTATAGAGTCCTGCACTTGGGCCACACCACCACCATGCAACACTACAGGCTTGGGACTGAGTGGCTAGAGGTGTTGATCAACGGCTGGCTGAACATGAGCCAGAAGTTTGCCCAGGTGGCCAAGAAGGCCAACAGCATCCTGGCCTGCATCAGGAGTATCTTGGCCAGCAGGACTAGAGAAGTGTTTGTTCCACTGTACTCAGCACTGGTGAAGCCACAGCTTGAGTATTGTGTTCAGTTTTGGGCACCACAGTATAAGAGGGACATGGAGATGCTGGAGCAGGTCCAGAGAAGGGCAACAAATCTGGTGAAGAATCTAGAGAACAGGTATTAAAAGGAGAGGCTGAGGGAGCTGGGGTTGATCAGCCAGAAGAAAAGGTGGCTGAGAGGAGACGTTATCGCTCTCTACCACCACCTGAAAGGAGGTTATAGTGAGGTGGATGTTGGTCTCTACTCACAAGTCACAACTGATAGGACAAGAGGAAACGGCATAAAGTTATGCCAGGGGAGGTTTAGGTTGGACATTGGGAGAAACTTCTATACAGAAAGGGTTATCGAAAACTGGAAGAGGCTGCCGAGGGAAGTGGTTGAATTGCCATCCCGGGGTGTATTTAAAAGCCATCTAGAAATGATGCTCAAGGATATAGTATAGTAGCAGCCCTGGTAGAGTTAGATAATGGTTGGAGTTGAAGATCTTAAAGATCTTTTCTAACCACAGAGATACTGTGACTCTGTAATAAACAGAAAGAAAACACTACAAAAAGTAAAGCCCAGTGATAGAATGCAGTCTAGTTATTCTCTATGATTTTTGATGGTGTTTTCACACTTTTGGAAAATAAGGCTGTACCTCACTAGTTCTTCTCAAACTCCTTGATGTACCACTATCAGCAACAAGCTTTAACAAATCATGTATACCTTAAAGCTTGGAAGAATATCTGTGGTGTTACTTAATGCAGCACTACACAGCAATTACCAAGGAAGGCTAATAGAAGAAAACATCACAAAATCCATTCACCTACAGATGTAGGCATTTTACATTTTCTTATCTCCCAACAGCAAATATTCCATTCAAAATTAATTCTCTTATTCAGCTAGTAAGTACAGGCTCAGCTTCTGCAATGATCATTATCTCCATGAGTAATTGAGCTTTATGTGAGCTGCTGAAAGGCTGTCTAGTCATTAGCATCACTTAATGGTAGTGTCAACTCACTGTAAATAAGGTGCAGTAAGTGTAACAAATTAGGTATACACTAGAAAAGAAAAACTGTCTATTCATTAAAAAGGGGGATGGATGCTGTCTTTACCAGAGAGGGAAAACTGTGAGATCCCATCCAAGGAAAGACAGCCTTGTAGGTGTAGCCTTAGTTCTCCAAATCTGTTACTAGAGTTGAAGAAATTTCTAAATCCCCATTGCCTGTAAACTTCAACATCCACCTCTTATGTAGATGCTGACCTGCTGTCTCAGTCTACATGCTTGTGCCACTGTCTCAGTTTTTCATTATAAAAAAATGCAACAATAGCGGGGTATCAGTCATTCTTTTAATGGAGGCTATATTATCAATTATGGGAGATCCTCATACTAATAACTAAGAAGCAGATTCAGATCACAAAGTACAAGGCTGTAATGCATTTTAGAGAAATATACTTTTGAGTGAGCATCACCATCAGCAAAAAAAAATCCAGAATGAACATGCACAAGGTAATTTCACTGTACTAATCCTATGTATTCCTCAGTGTTAAACTCAGTACTTTAAAACACCTCAGGAAGAAAAGCTATCCAGCTTTTGGTGACTTGAAGATGTGTAGACAAAAGTCATTTAAGAGACATCTTATCTGCTCCCAGGTGTTTCAGCTATCCTTCAATGTGGCTCCATAGGGCATCTCCTGAGACCTCTCTACCACATCCCTCCAAGTTGATGTGATAAGCCAGCTATCCTCAGATGTGTCAAATGCAACTGGAGGCCTGTGAGTAAAGAAGTATCAACACCCAAGAGGGTAAAGGCAGAGAGAAGAGTTGTTCTCTCTTACAGATGAAACTACTTGGTTACCATCAGACAAAATATCAAAATGTTCTGAGAAATATTTTAGCAGTTGGTCACCTCTCGGTTATGCAAAGGCTCTGAACACCACAGAAGAAGCAAAGCTTTCAATGGTCAAGGACACCACCATCCTTATAATTTCTGGCAACTGAATAATTGATATTTAAGATGAGATTCATCCCATTTAACCTTTTGTACCTTCATGAGCAATCTAAATTAGGAAACCTGAGGTTTCCCACTCTGTCAGTGAAGACAGGCTCACCCAGCCTGTCTTAGGCAATCCATAGACCAACTTGCCATAAGGGTGTCTCTCATCACCAACTACTAGTCTGCTGACTCAGGCATCTCAGTAAGGTTTGTTGAAAAGGATGAGTACCCAACCATAGATCCAAAGGGTCTGTGAACAGCAATCCACTGCATCCCACACCACAAGACAACCTCCAAGAACAAAGTTATGTTTCAAACAGAAAAAGAAAAGCCACAAAAGTGTAATCATTACAAAAATTCCCATCATTTGCAAACATCAGGAGATTGATCTCCAATTACTGTAACTGCAATTTA
>JANHFX010023064.1:27652-59008 GCA_027560015.1 Chloroceryle amazona | reverse complement strand
AACAAAAAGAAAAAAACAAGAAAAAAAAAACAATTACTTTACTAGTTAGATTTCAGAAGATGGACGAAGAGAGTGGGGAGAGGGAAAAAAAGGGGGGGGGGGGGGGGGGGGGGAGGAAGACGACAGGTCTACAGGAGGAGGGCAGTCTGCAGTGCTCTCTCTCACAGATCTCCAGTGGTGTCTCTGAAACAGGAGTAGGAAGCTTAGCAAACAGAACTCCGGGATCCGCTCCAAAACCACATTTAAAGTCAAGTCACTGGAGTGGGATTAGTAATCACAATGCTGCACTTTATTCACAGGCAGACAAAGAGCAATACCAAGGGCATGACAGCTTAAATAGCCAACCCTGACAGGCAGATGTAATGTAAAGAGGCTGGCTGTGCACCTAAGGGTGAATAAACTCTTGTGTCCTCCTGCATACTTTTCCTGTTTCTGCACTTATTAAGTCACTATTTGTAGCTCGACCCCTGGAAATGTTTTAGGCATGCAGCATGTCTGAAAACATCTGTCTCAAATCTCCTGGCACCCCAGCCCAAAGTGGTCAAACCTTGTGACGCAGCTGCCTGGACCCATTTTTTTTTTCTTCACAGTTTTTTGGCACTATTTTTCCACAAGGATTTACATATTGTAGACTGAGCTTTGCTGTCAGCCTTTGTTTAAGTAATAAATAACTCAAGAGAAAAGTCTAAGTATCGGTGCTTGAAAGTACTGGTTCTGAACTCTTATAACATAAAAAATTACTAGATTGTCTTTTTTTTATATACTTCCTTACAGTCATTTTAAACACTTGAACAGACTGAACAAAGACTAATTTTAAATTAGGCTAACTAGAAGAACTTGTTACATACTTTTATTTAAAGCCATATCTATTTGATTCCATATCTAACAGCTGAAGACATAAGAAAGATTATAACTCTTCATCTGGAAAATTAGGAGAAAAGAACATATTCCATTTGCAATTATTTAAAACCTTGTCCTCCATACACTTATTAATAAATTCAACAAGTTTTTCTAAATATATCACAGCAGTTTTTTGGAAACTATTAATACTTTCATATCACACCTAACCGTCCCAAGAAACGATACACAGAAAGAGAAGAAGCTCCTTCCTCCTCATGTCATAGAAATAAAAAAAAAAAAAGGGTCCTGGAGAGCTGTCTAACCTAGTTTATGAAATACCCTCTGGACAAACATTTTTTGAAAATCTCAAGAAAATGAAGAAAATCTTCCCACTTCAAAAGAATATAAGACCTTCTTATTTCTGGCTCTTCATAAACAAATAAATTAAAACAATTGTGCCAACTGTTTTGTCTACAGTAAAGGCACTGCGCTATTTGAACAGCAGCCGTAGTACAGATGCTCCCACCTCTTTTTTCCCTAAGCAATTGCTAGAAAAAGCACAGCCCAGACAGATGCAGTAATAAAATATTTCAATTCAAGTGTAGTATTGTGATTTTAATTAATTTAGAAGACACCCTAGATTCTGGGATGCCAAGCATTTCTTACAAAAATTATTAATACACCTTTCCCAAGGGACAAACCTAAGTGGCTTGTCAACTTCTGAGGTTAGGACTTCTAACCTTTCCTTGTCTTAAGTACACTTTCACAAGCAATACTGACATCTTTGTATTTTATTTGCTTAGCTTATGAATATATATATATACACACACATATCTTTTCCTAGAAGAAACCAATCCATGCTATATTTTCAGATGTTTCAGTAATATTTTTCCTTTAGGATGTGATCTAATTAAAAAAACATGGTAGTTGAGTCACAAAAAGTCAGTCCTGTCTACACTGTAAAAAAGAGTATTGGGGGACCCACACAAGTTTTCCACCTTAACCAAAAAAAAAATTTAAAAAAAGCAAGCTTTACCAGTGTAGATGGAACTAAACTACAATTTAATTCTCCTACATAATATTCTGTACTACGCTGAGTGCTGATCTGTAGCAAAATTTGGGCACAATATTTATAATAGGAAAAAAAATCATATTATGAAAGTAATTTTTAACACATAGTTCAGATTCTACTAAAAAAATTCCGTAGCATAATTTTTTTTCATAGAAGAAACACCTTAGTGTCTTAGTGTGAGACAGAATGGAAATTGTAAATTTGCCTCCAGGCAGCTGAATAGTACCAGTACCTTCAAACCACCGGCCAGTACCTTTGGAGGTAAAGAGTATCCATGAAAGAATATTTAAATGCAGCTTTTCAGGAAAGAAGTCTAAGAAACAACATTATGTAAGCCCTAGCCCCTATAAATATTCAAATTATTATTCAGCTATGGTTTTGCTACAAACTAAATTAAATTCTCAGAGATATACCTGTTTTGCTAGATGCAAAGAGCCCCAAGTAAGACAGCTTCATATTATTTTTGATATGGGAAGATGTTCTCTGCCTTTCTCAGATGTATGAAAACTACAATGAAACTATTACTTTCTTCTGCTTGTCTACCAGACCACAGCTTTTAACTTCCTCAATTCTTCTGAAGACATTTAGGAAGGGTACCAAGCTAATTACAACCTCTGAGATGAAAACTAACCAGTGTATCTGACCAATGTATGAGAAGGTGATTCAAGGCAGAGACATTATCTCCATCCTTCTCTGTAGCTGTACCTAAGTACAACATTGTCTACTTAAGTAGACAATGCTGTCCTCACACATCTTAAGGTTTAGGGTCCTTAATAGCAAGCATAATACCTGCAGATTTAAATTGAAAGCAGAGAACATTCCCTTCTCCTAAATGGGAGCTTTTAGCAGAAACTCTTCAAGGTTTCTTGACCTCGGACTTCCTTGAACCTTCTCCCTTTCTTTTCTCCATGGTTTTGTTGTATTTTTCCCCAATCCCTCTTCTCCAAAAGGGAAGCTATGTCCTTCAGTATGTCTTAGTTGGTTTGACAGTACTAGTGCTAAGAGCCACAGTTTCAAAACCAGAGAAAACCCATTACTGCTATTGCCTTGACCTCTTTTGGTTTCAGACTAGCTCATATGAAAAAAGTAGAGAGCATTTTTACAGTACCATACAGATTATTTTCCTTTTTAAACTCCAGAAGCTTTACTGATGGATGATGCCACTTCGTCACAGACATGAGAAGACCTGCAACATAGATTATCTCAAATTCATTTCTGAAAAAAATGATGGCGCTACAGCACTGCAACATACCTTTTTACATATGTAGATAGAAATGTATCAAATTCTTCAAAATTAATTTTAAACATGTGGAAATGAAACACCTCAGTCTGCTTTTAATTATAACAGCAGACTGAAGAAATACGAATGTGAGACAAGATAAATAAATGAACCTAATGCAAGACTACAGAACATACAGACACCAAATAAATACCAAAGCTACTAAAAAAAAAGTGGCAGAACTAAAGAAAAACTCAGATTGTTGTTTTAATAAAGATAGGATAATCAGAATTACCAATACTGGCTAAAGCTTCATCCCCGAGTTAGGCAGCATATTCAGAATGAGAAGGCTCAGCCAACCATGCCATCATCTTGCCTCACAGTCCAGACTCACACCTAAGCACTCTCAGATACACTTGTCAAAGGAGATCAGTGGAAGAACATACCCATAGTTTCCAAAGTGTTTGAAACTCTCTTGAGTCAGGTTCAAAAAAAGAAAGATGTCTGGGTAAAGTGATGAGATTTAAGTTGAAAATTGGCACCGCATGTATGCGATTTTCTTTCCATCTCTGTAAGTCACTATGATATAATATGAACACGGCAAGCTCCTGCTGTGATAAATTTATGATTCTGTAACAACTGCAGGAGAAGTGGAAAATATAAGGAAAGGATTCCTTCATAGAATCCCTTCTGTCTCCACTGCCCATTGTGATAAACTATTTTGGGTGTGGGTTTTTTTGGTTTGTGTTTGTTGTTTGTTTGTTTTCCTTCATTAGCACAAAAGGTGAATGAGTTAAGACAAAGCAGGTGGCAGGTTTTAGGTCCAGGTGGTCACAACAGCTCACACAGCCATGCCTGGGCAGAGTTGTATAAAGGGAAGGATTTCTTCTCAACCTCCTCAGTCTCTTTGTAATGCTATTCAGCCTTTGTTTCTTTCTTGAAGAATTTCTATAAACACATTTTTTCTTGGTTTTATGGCTGCCTTCATAGCTCCAGCATTCTGCAAGGATTGAACCAGACAGTATTCAATAGCTGTAGTGGATCTCAGAAGATTTGTGGCATGTCCCTGTTTTGCAGGAAGACAATGGGCTAGCAACACTAGTGAAAGCAGAACTGGTATTCAGTTAAAAGGACGACTAGACTGTACTGTCTCATAGGTCAAGCGGGGTGAAAAGAAGAAAAAATGTTAATGTTCTGAAAAAAATCTGACCAAAAGGATTTACAATAAAAATCACTAGCAGTGTCTTAAACTATAAATGTATGTGATAGAGTTTACACATACCTCTCCCGTAGCCCCTGCACAAAACTTCTGAGTTATTTTAGATGGGCTTGTGGTGGTTTTTTATTTGTTTATATTTTTGTTTTTTATTATGTTCACTTATGACAAATGTCCTAAGGCCAATCTCCTGAGCAAGCAGAACTAAGCAAACTGTAGGCTTTCCATTAGTACCTCCAAGAATTATATACACTACTCTGTTTTCATGACACTCTACTTATCCACTGAACTCAGCATGTTTTCAGACATGTACCTATATAGAATCTTCAAGTCTGATGAGATTTATCTTAAAATCACATTCTCCTCCTAGAGACAGGAGATTATGTCAGACAGTTGCATGTTTTCAAATGATAACCATGTTGCATGTAGAGAACTTTGGACTGAAAAATCTATCTACTTAAATCAAAGCTGATAGGCTTTTAAACAGCAAACAGATTCAATGTTTTAAAGTCTCAGATGACCAACTCTTTTCTAAATGAAATGCTGACAGGATAAAAGGAAAGAGGCAAAAGGAAATTACTTATTTCCTAAAACAGGTGCCTCCCAGTTATTTCCACATCCCACCTGGTTTAGTCCTTACTACTAGATATGCTTGTTCAGCCAAAAGGAAAGCTGACATTGTATAAAAATCAACCACGTAAGTAAAATAGTTAAGCTTTTAGAATTATTGTCAAATGACCTCTTTTCACTTTTGACAATATATGAAGTTCTGTCTTATCGCCACTTAGTCATCAATTTAAAACAAACAAAAAAACCTAGTTTCCAAAAATCAGAACAGGCTGAAACTTGGCTATCATACATGTTAGGTGTATTGGCATCTGTAAGATTTACTAACACTAAGAAGGAAAATCAAAACAAAGAAACCAACCAAACCAAATAAACAAAACCCCAAAAGAAAAAACAAACCAAAAAACCCCACAAAACCAAAACAAACAAAAAAGGAGGGAGGGGGGTAAAGACACACTAGATTCAGATACAGACCAGAGCAGCTCTTCCCTAAACTTCAGATTACACACTGGGAGAAACAGAGCACTTGCTGGGCATACTTAGAACAACATTCCGATAGGTCACCTAGTCTCCCTTCTTTTCCCAACACAGGATGAAACACCAGCATTGAACAAGAAGTTTGTCCAGCCTATTCTCAAAACCCTTCTGTTATGCAGATTCCATGGCCTTCCTATTTCAATCACTCCCTAAAGGTGTACAGCCTCTCTTATTATAAAGGCATTCCTAATACATAACCCAAATTTCCCCTGATGCAATTCATGTGTATTATTGCCCTGCCTATTCTACAGCAAACTCTGACAAAACCTTACTCCTCTGAGGATCAGTTTAATGTACTTGAAGACTGCTACAGGAATCTCCCTCGGTCTCATCCTTCCCAGACCAAAGCCATCTAAACTTTTTCATTTAACAGGTTGTATTTTGTAGGCCTTCATTCTTTCTTGGTTTGCCTTTGGTACCACTCACTTGGTCCTCATCTTTCTTCAGGTTACACTGTTCAAAACTAGACAATATTGCAGCTGAAGTCTAATCAATGTCAGGGAAAGCAGTAGAGTTAATACAGCTTACATAAAATAAAAATTGGTATAACTTATTTTTGTCCCCCAACAGTTCACTATTGATACTTTAGAACAGAAAGGGATTGGGACATCTGTCCCCCTTTGGCCTAGCCTGGTTCTGAGTATATTGTTATGGATGTCATCCCAGTGAAGCCAATGTGGAACATCCCTTATACAACCTTAGCAGGAATGAACTCAGCCCTTATTCTGCTCTGAGCATAGGAGTAAAGTCTTCTGCATTTAAACATCCCACACCTGAAAACCAGGCAGAATATGAGCCTTATTCTTTCTCTAACAGTCATAAGCACAAACAAGTCTGAAAATGGATTCAAAAGGCAAGGCACAGCTGCTGGGTAATTTAATTTTGGCTTCAGTATACAATGCCTATCTTCAGGTAAGGCAGTACACCTTTGCTCTTTCCGGAAACTTTCTTAGAGTACACTTTCACAAACACTGGGAGAAATTAGACATAGCACTGAAATTAAAAATAAGGTGACCCAGCTTTCTTTCATCCAAGATCCAGTGCCTTCTCCAATGAAGGTAACTACTACTCAGAGTTCTGCGTGAAAGAGGTGTGTGTGTGCATACACATCCAGTCAAACATTTTGAAGAAGGTGGCAGTACACCAAGCTGTACTTTATTTACCATGTCTAGACAGCTGTAGCTTCATATTATTGATTATAGCTACATGTTATTAATTCTAGCATTCCTTCTACTTTTGGTGTTTCTGTAACGCATTATTTTTGTTGCATTTGTATGATCTTCAGAGCACAGCATGATCCAGCTCTAATGCAACAGTAACTGAACAGTGACCTCCACAGATTCTTTTTGTGGTCATTCTTAGTGCCACCATTGCTATTATATACACTTCTCTATATACTTATTTCTGATTAGCTGTGTCGCTACATCTTACATCATTTCCTCTTCATGTCTTGTACCACAGACCTCTCCCTCCAGTCATAAATGAGCTCTCAGACCTCTTGCTTCTATTGCATTCTTGCAATAAGCCCTGCTTGCTTCTTCAGCATCTTTGACAGACAGGAAAATAAATCATGCGGAAGACTTAATGTATCCAAGGTAAGGAAGAAGATAACTGAAAAGAAGGTATCTGGAAAATCACAGGGATACAATCTCTTCTGTGTTCCCTGTCACAACAGAGAGCAGAAACTTCTGCTGTTTTCCTCATCCCCTGGTCTATTCTAAAAGAGGCAAGTAACCCCCTTTGAAATTCTCTTAATCTCAGTTTAAGATAGAGATGAAGGTAAGCAGTGTATTGTTTGAAGCAATTTGGCACAGCAAAATTTGTTCCATTGAAGTAGCTTTTCCTCATTAATCTCCGCAGCTACTGAGAAACTCTCTGCTGTCTACACAGGTTGTGTTTTCTTATGGATGGCTGTCACTGAAAGTATCAAGGAGCACATACAGGCAAAAGTGCTGAGATTGTTTTGAAAGACATCTATATTTTTTTTTTTACATCCCCCCAGGAGCCCTTGGCTGATAAACTCTCTTACTGACCCAGCCTTTTTAGACCAAGTCAGGAATACACAGTGCTAACAATAATTTTTGTTCTTTGCAAGTGCATAACACACAAATCACACAGATTTGAAATCTGAGATCTCTTCTGAGCAGGGTTTTATGAATCAGCTTTTGCCTTCCTTGTCTTTTTTACCACTACACTATTCTCTATATGCAGTCTTCCAGCAACAAACATCTTTGAACTATCACATTTTCCAGGTTTAAAGCAATTGAAAAACAACTCTTATCAATAGTTACTAATGAGAATTATAACTATCATTTCCCTTTATATAGTTCAGGATGTTCCAGAAAAATGTACCAACCCAAATAAATTGAGACTGCAAAATGGTTTTAGATGTCTGATGGAGTAGCCTCAATGCTACTTAATTAAACTTACTGAGGGATAATACTTTTATTCTGGTTTATATTTGTTTTACAGGTACTACATGTAGATTATACCCACAAATGGATACAATGCTAAAAAGTCTAAATTTTAGACTCATGTTGTACCACTAATAGTCCTACATCTCTTGTACCAGGGATGTGATTAGTTAGTTGCGTGTGCAAGCAGCCTAACCAGCACACTGAACAGGAACGTGCCCAACCCATTAAACAGGAAATGCGGAGGACACAAGATGGCTTAGCTCAAATGCTTTTAAGGTTCAGACAGTCCTTTGAGGAACCAGGCAACTCTTCACTACAGCTGGGTTTCAAACCCCACCATGACAACACTGGAGCGCTCCTTAGGGAGCTTAATCCTGCAGGAGAGTTTACCAATGCTTAGTTGACTGCAGTTCTAAGACAGACAAGTGTTTCACCTGCAAGTCTGTGTGGGAATTAAGCAAAATATAAGCAGCCAGATAGGCTATCTTCTTCAGTGCTTCAGAGTGAAGCACTTTTCCTGAAAGGGAAAAGTTCATGGGGCTGGAGACCACTCCAACTGTAAACAGCCCAGCACAGGATTCAGATCCACAGGCCTTTTTTAACTCCCATTCATAGTCCAGATTGTTAGGTACCTAAAGTGTACCTGGACCCAAAAGGCTTTCACTTGAGAGACAAAGCAACAAAAGAAAGCCACATTTAGACACAGATATATATCTAGGACAGAAAACCATTCTACACAATCTTCATCTGAGCTGTAATGAAGCATCAATGATTTCAATAACCATTTCCAGGAAGAATGGGGAATAAAATTTAAATTAATATTACCTTACTAAGTATGTCCACTTAACATTCCATTTCCTGAAAGGAAGCAACCAAAAAGCACTAAGGAAAACAACAAACTCTAAACAGTGACAAAGGACACTATGTCATGGAATTGAGTTATAAATTAACATAGCCCTCTCTACCTACTGAATCACCACACATCTCTCTTAGCACTGCATGAAGCAAAGATCTGGTTTTCTCCTAATTGTCTGAAGGGGGAAAAAAGGGACAACAGAAATAAGGATGTCACTGAGTCTGAAACCTCAGTTCCACTGACTATGAAAAGATCGTCTTGTAGTACGTTTCTGTCAGCATTTGTTCATTTCTTCTGGCATGGATGACGGTGCTGACATCAGAGAAGAGCATTTTCACTTCTCCAGTGAGTGAAACCAGACTTAGCTACTTGCAACAGTGCAAACCAATTCTTGGTATCCAAGACTTGTATCACAGCAACTCTGGAGTTAGCCTGGCTAAGGGACTTTTGATGTTTAATTGTATGAGCTAAATCACTCTCTATATCCAGCTACATTACTATTTTTCAAACACATCATAGAGGTTTTCCCCTACAGAATTTTCTGGAAAGCCTCCTTTCTTTTTCTTCTTGAGAAGTCTTTGGTTTTGGAGCCAATTATCTTTCATCACAGCAGTTGAGATGCATTTGTCTCAGTCTGTGTTTTCCCCTAGCTACAACACATTTTGAATGTCTTTTAAATCCATTTGCCAGATCACCAATCTCTTTTTCCAACCTTTTTCCCCACACTGTTGTTTATCTGTCTTGACTTCAATATTTTAAAGTGTAGAGACATGATCATACATTTTTGGGTGGATGTAACATTCAAATTAGTTCCTATAAGCACCAGCAGCCTTTGCCTGTCATGCAGACATTCAATTATTGGTGACCTCAGGGCCATAAAATCTTTCTGGAGTCCAAACAGAAAATTACAGTGCTTTTTTGGGAGTGTTGATTTACTGGCCTACCTCAGTTGTGAGCCCTTTATAGATACTCTATCACAAAGACAGCTTAGAGTATTGTTAAAATGCCGGCAGCTATAGCATATTGAGTGAAGCGGTTTGTGTTTATACAGTGTTGTTCTGTCTCCAAGGATTAAAAAACTCAAACTACATAATCCTTTATAATTGTTAAATAAACTATGTTCATTTGTTAGTTACCTTTTTTCCAGAATTTGTCACTTTTTTTTTTTAAAGCTAAAGCAACGTAAACATGCTGCTTGATTTGGTAGAGTTAAGTGTATTAGCATGAATCTAGTTAAGCCACTTAATTTATATTTGTAATTTAGTCTCATTTCAAAGTCCCTCTAGAATCAAATGCAAACTTCAAATGGCTGTTATGAACTGTCATGCCTTTCAACAGCAGTATGGGTAATGCTCTTAAATGGGGGAGAGGAAAAAGTTACTTTTACTAAAATTTGTATTAAACTTTACTAAAAAGCCACACTGTTGTTTGACCTTGATGCTGACTGCATGAAAAGATTTTCTTAAATGTTTTCGAATGTCCCTGAAAAATTGCCCTTGCATTTTGAAGGGGAGCAAAGGCTTTGAACACAGATAAAAGTGTTTTGCATTTGAGAAAATAAAACAAAAAGTCCCTGACATTTATACACTTACCCCATTCCCTTATTTGTATTTGACTAAGCACAACCTCAGGATCAAGACATGAATGTCAGCTCCCATAAATAACTAAAGCAAATTTGACTCTAGAAAGACTATGTTGAGATTCTTCAGTTATTTCTGCTTGTTAGTCTGTTTATCCTCTTCTTACCCAACTTATTCTGCTGGCTACACCTTGTTTAATCAGTGTATAGCCCTAACATTCTTCCCTTCCCTTTATATGTCCCAAAACATCTATTTAGAAAAGTTACCAGTGTTCAACTCTAGTATCCATCCACAAAGTTACAAGGAACACAATGCAATGCTCTAGCTAAGCCAGTGAGAGAATTATTTTGCTGCTACACAGAGCAGTGCCACAAGCAAATACTAAGGGCTGAAAGAATAACTGACCCACTGAAGGCCTGAGGGAGCTTTTCCCCTGATGTCAACAGACACTTAAGTTTGGTAGAATGTTAAATCATACAGATGCATTTCCATGGAACATGTCATATCACCGCATGCGTTTTGTTTTAAACAGTAAAACATAAATGTATTTTACAGTTGTTTACCCTTACCAATGGCAAAATACTATTATTATGACATAAGCATCACATAGCAAAGTCAGAATGGTGCAGTTTCACAAAAATAGTTTAAACTGGAATTTCAAAGTGACACCTGGTTTTGCTTAAATCAACCTATCATCAGTGAAACCAGCATGTGTAAACTACATGAGAGCTTAAAAAGAGTTTCTCTAACTTATCAGTGTATTGTGCAAAGCTATTGTTATGCCAAAATTGAGTATTCTGCACATAATTTTAAGTGGTGGGACATTTTCTTCCACAGTAATCTTATTTCATCTATGTAGAGATATGTAAAATTATCTTGCAATATATGAGACAATTTAATGTTTCAATAGAACTGTTATCTGACTTTACTATGATGGTTTCAGCTTCATCCTTATATAAGCATGTAAGTGGTGCTCACAGCACCATGTGCAGGTTTGAAAAGCCTAAACTACCCATATACACATAATTGTCCATCTTCAAGCCAAAACATGCACAATTAAGTCATAGTAGGGTGTTGCAAGTCTGTGTTCACCAACTTTTAAATAACCTCCACTGCTTAAGTGGTAGACATGTTTTCATTTTCTACTTAAAAGAAGAAGAAAAGTCTCCTTAATGTTTTTTATAAGGAACTTTTGTGAAGACCAAAACCCCTGCATCTACCTAAAAGAAAGAAAAGGAAGTCTTTCATACTATTTAATTGTATAAACGTAACACACATCTTCAGTTGCAAAAATCCCATGCATTTCATATTGTTTTCCTTCTTAAATACGGACTTATCCTTGGGATAACTTTGTTATATAAACACATGCTTAATTTACTTAACACAATGCCCTTCTTCCACCTGTGGGTAAGCCACTCTATACCTACTGTTGAGTTTTCCTTTTGCTTTCAGTGTCATTTCTAGTCACCTCAGCCGCTAATATATTTTCACAACATGCCTCTAAGACAGGGAAGCAGTAGCATCATCACTGTACAGATGGGCAATCGTAACCCAGTGAGTAGCGTGCAAAAAAAGTCCTACACATGCAGCCAATACAAACTCCAACAACACTAGACAACTGACTTCTGAAGCAGAAATACCACCTTTTTTTTCATCTTGATGGGCGAAGTGGACAATGTCACTAAAAGCTAGCCCTCAACTAGACTAGAAAATGAGGCATATATTTAAAAGCCTTTTCTGAAGAATTATTTAAGCCCAGAAGTAGACAGAGAGAAACTGAGAGCTTTGTAGCTTCCTACAGTTGTAATAAGCAGTTCTTACAATAACTCAGATGAAAGTAATTCTAGGAAGTACACATTCAGTTTAGCATTTGCTTATTATTGTATACTTATGCATTTTAGAACAATAGAAACATCTCAGAACTTATTTAACTAATCTTCAGCATTATACTTATAAAGCCAGGGAAGTTAGTACTGCTATTTAGAAGATCCATGCTCAGCTCACACTGACTACTGGTTACTTTTTAACAGTGCCATTAAGAGCGTAGTAGAAAATGTCCGAGGTAGGTGTACCAGAATTACTGAAAGTATCGCCTTCCTACTGTTTGGTAGACTACTAGGATGCAAATAGAATTTTACAGCTGAAATTTTTGTGCTGAAGCCACTGCTACTGTTAGACTGAGGGTTTTTAAACCGTAAGGTTTCAAATATTCAGGGAGCACTGCATCCCTTGAGAATTACTCAGAGCTTATGGTAAGGCTATTTAGTGGGCCTCACCTACATGTTTAAGTGTTTTTGATGTTTATGTTACAAATGTCAAGATCCACATGATCTCATCCTTTTTGGTTATTCTTTGCTGATCAATATCAATTATACTGCAAGTTTATTTTTGTCACTATATATTCAATTATCCTACTGGTGCTAAATTGTATTTATACTTTCTCTGCAGCTGTCAGCCTGCCCTACATGAGCTATTTTCATCTGCTTGAGAAGGCTCTGAATTTTCAAAGCCTTATCCTTAAGTATGTTAATTCTGCACAAAAATATTTGAAGATTAATTTGTAGTAGCATAAATATACCAGTACAGTGATTAAACAGAATCAGATTGATGCTTTACAGTGTAACAATTTGAACAACTTAAAAACAGATGATTTAGAAGCATGCAAACAGAATAGCATTTTAGCACTAAAGACAAGCCCTTCAAAATTATTTAGTGTTTAGTGGCAGCCTGGTACTTGTAAGCAACATTGTGTGTATCTAAGGTAGACTGACTGAAACAGCCTGAGAGAAGGGGACAAAAGTGAAGGGCTTTTTGGCAAGAATCTAACTAGCAACAGTCCAAGTACTGGGAGAACTATACAACGTGGAATTTGTATACTTTTTGGCTAGCAAGCATCAGACAAGAGGGACACAATCCAACCCAGTGGCCACTAATATCTTATTTGGAAGAAAATTACATCTGACTCGGAGAAAAGAAATGGTATTTTATTTGCAAAAGAGACTATTGGCTGATGTTTACAATGTGATTAAAAATCATTTTGAAGCTTGCAAGAAAGGGATGTAGTGCTTTGCAAGCAGTATACTTCATCACTCTGAAAATGTTAATCAAAAGACCTCCAGTTACCCATTGTTTTTACCATCAGGGCCAAGATTCTAACCAACCATTAATGAACTTACACTTGAAGAAAACGAAGCAAAGGATTGCATATAAGTATAAATGGACAGACCATAAAGGCATGCAATGCAGAAATGCAAAGATACATAAAGAAACCATATTTAGAGATTTAGAACGCAAGGCTCTTCCCTAAATCATCAGCAGAACATATTTCTCTGTGCTACAGCAGAGAAAGTGTCAGGAGACTACAAGTACCTTAGGTCTCCATATTAATCAGTCCATTATGTAACTGCAGGAACTTTTCTCCAAATCAAGCCAGCAGACGCTCTGTAATACTTAACCCATAACTCATCAAGCTCTTCATCTTTCAAGCCAAAACTTGTCCTCAAGCTCCCCACACAATGGGGCATAAGCCAAGGCCACAAGCTGGGTACCTACACAATCCTTTTTTAATAAATATGAAGTAGAAACTCTCATGCAACCTTCATACTGCACAGAAGTTCCTAAACACATAATAAATTAAATACAGAGAAAAATAGTCACCAATGAGACCACGATCTTTGACTCCAGCTTTCCAATAGGGATATCCATCATACTGAAGCAAAAGGAACTGTCATCTTTTGCTGACTACATTCGCAGTTACGACCACTCTAGAAACTGTTCACAAAGCACCTTTTATCTTACCAAACACTATAATCTATAAATAGCATTATGAGATTCCAGCACTGAATCAGATTCAAATTTCCAATCTGTTTTGCTTCTCCACGGGATGCAGAATGTTGGCACATTTACTAGTCTAAGAATTATCTCATTTTAATTATTTTAACCTTTTTCTGTCTTGAAGTATTACTGCAGTTCAAGGGAACACAAGACATTTTCACGATCTTAACTTTTAAAAAAAGGGGGTGTGTTTTTGCAGGGAGAAAGAGAAGGGAATATGCTTTCTGCAGTTGTACTCACATTGAAGAGGTGATGCAAGTTGATCCTGGCCCAGTCTCAGTGGTAATGAGCCATCAGTGGACTGTTCTCCCGAAATCACTTTTTTTACTGGATAATACTTGGGTTTGATCACATATTCCTGTGTTTGGCCATGATGAAGATTCATCATCAGTGTCTGCGAAGAAAGGGGTATCATCCTGTTTTAGGGAGGAAAAAAAAAAAAAAAGAATGACATAACAATAAATTAGACTTTGAAAGTACTGGTAAAAAAAAATAAAGGCAAATTCATGTACTCCTAGTTGTTAAAAACAGTTTGGGAAACTTAAAGCTTCCAATAAGCACCTGCTATTCCATGAATTTATCATTTAATTGTCTTGTCAGATCAACAAACACCTAACAGATAAAGACTACAGGGATTATATCACTTCCTTTTTGACACAGCAAGAGAAGTATCATGGACAGCTCAAAAAATAGGGAGGAATGGGAAAAAACCCTCCTTAAAAATCGTGAATTGGAGCTCAACTTTGTTAGCATACGGAGCTTTCCAGACTGGCGAGAGAAGCATCAGTGCATTCAGACCTCTTTCTTAAAACAGCCACACACTTTCTTAAAACTGTCATACCTGTACACACCAGACATGTTAAGTTGAACATCAGCCAAGCTGACTGTCCCCCTCTGTTCCCAGAAATCCTGTTCCCTTCTGCACTATAAACCTCTAGCCATAGAGCAGAGCACTGGTCCTTTACCCTTTCTTCAGCTTGTCTCCCATCTTATCAGAAGGTCTGTCTCTCTTTCGCAGCTCCACCTTACCTTCCTCATCTACTTTCTTTGCCTGCACTACTGAAAATCTCTTGCTTTAAAAGCCAAAGGATTTCCCTTTCCTGTTGATTCCTTCAATCTCACCAATTTCCTTACTGCCAATTCCAGCTCCTTACTTGTATTGTTGTATTTCTAAAAGCTCAGCTTCTCCCTGCATAAGACTTTGACAGGTTTCAGTAGAAATTCCCTTCTCAGAAAACACAGTTATTTAAGCACCATCACCAGCAGGAAACATTTCTTTACTAGCAAACTGGCCTTTGCTCTTCCACAGTGCTACCCAGCAATAAAGAAGCAAGGGAGAAAATTGTGCAGCTCTTAGCCACAGGCAGTGAAACTGCCAGCCACTTTGATGCCCTGGGCTGCAGTTTTACTGCCTAGCAAGTAATAGCACACCTCTAAGTAACAAATCAATTATCAGCAAGTCTTCAGTAAGTCGTAGATAGCATAGATCACACTGTAGAGATACATGTTCCTTAGAAAGTAGTATCAGTTACTAACCTAATAACCATGGCTACTAGGACTATACTGTCCTTTGCTCAAATAAAGGTATAAAGAGTGTGATGCTGTAAGTCTCCCTCACAATTTTTTCTTTATTCTGAGGCTTGGACTCATTCTATATCTCTCTCACTCTGCAAAAGTGGAAAAATTATGGGGTTTGTAAGAATCACAGAATGGAGGTTGGAAAGGACCTTGAGATCATCAATTCCAACCCCCCTGCCACAGCACGATCACCTAGGGCAGGCCACACAGGAACATATCCAGGCAGGTCTTGAAAGTCTCTAGAGCAGGAGACTCCACAACCTCTCTGGGCAGCCTGTTCCAGTGCTCTGTCACTCTCACAGGAAAGAAATCTTTCCTCACTTTGAGGTGGAACTTCTGTGTTCCAGTTTGTGACCACTAACACTCATCCTATCACAGGGCACCACTGAAAAGAGACTGGCCCCTTTTACTTGACACCCACCCTTCAGATGTTTGTAAACATTAATAAGATCCTCCCTCAGTCTTCTCTTTTTCCAGGCTAAACAGTCCCAGGGCTCTCAGCCTTTCCTCATAAGAGAGATGTTCTACTTCTTTCATCATCCTCATAGCTCTCTGTTGGACTTTCTCTAGTATTTCCTTGCCTCTCTTGAACTGGGGAGACCAGAAATGGACCACACTCCAGGTGTGGTCTCACTAGGGCCAAGTAGAGGGGGAGGAGAACCTCCTTTGATCTGCTGGCCACACTCTTCTTTACGCACCCCGGGATATCATCAGCCCTCTTGGCCACAAGGGCACATTACTGTGCCATGGATAACTTACTGTCCACCAGCATGTTAAGGCTCTTCTCCATGGACCTGCTTTTCCATCGGTCTATCCCTAACCCGTACTGGTACATGGTGTTATTCCTCCCCAAGTGGAGGACTCTACACTTGCCCTTGGTGACCTCCATTTGGTTCCCCTCTGCCCAGCTCTCTAGTCTGTTTAGATCTCACTGAATGGTGGCACAGCCTCCTGGTGTATCAGGCATTCCTCCCAATTTCATATTATCAGCAAACTTGCTGAGGGTACACTCTATCCCTTCTTGATCTTCAGGTCTTTGATGAAGATGTTGAATAAGACTAGATACAGTACTGATCCCTGGGAACACCGCTAGTTGCAGGTCCCCAACTGAACTCTGTGCCACTCATCACAACCCTCTGAACTGTTTTTCAGCCAATTCTCACCTCATCTCACCATCCACTCTTGTAACCCACACTTCCTGAGCTTACCCACAACGATGTTATGGGAGACAGTGTCAAAAGCCTTGCTGAAGTCAAGGTAGACAACATCCTCTGCTCTCCCTGCATCTACCCCTTCAGTCATACTCTCAATAAGCAACAGTTCTACAGAGAAACAACTTCCCTCTGAGAACAAAACATGGGCCCTCTATCACAGAGGACAGCTCAACAGCACTTCCCCACAGTGCTGAGACTGAAGAGTTTCAGATGAGTAAGAGGTCAGATAGTTACTGTATTGTAGAATTTAAAAATAAAAATTAAAAAAACCTCAACACATCACACCAAACCCAGGAATACCACACAGTGGAGGTTTAAAGTTCTACCCCCAGAATTTATAAAAGTTGCCTCTTCCTTCTCAAGTATTTTAATTTTCTTCTTTAATTTAGCATATATGAATGTTAGTTAATTATTGTTAAGGCAGTATAAAAGCAAGCTGTGGTTTTGGTAGTTGTCAAGACAATGTCCAGATGAAGATCAGTAACAAGTTGTGTCCCTCAGGCGTCCATACTGGGACCAGTGCTGCTTTGTCTATGTCATCGAGGAAGATACTATGGGATCAAGTATGCTCTGAGCAAGTTTTCAGACAAAACCAAGGCAAGTGGTGGAGCTGACACACCTGAAGGACAGGGTGCCATCCAGAGGGGCCTGGACAACCTTGAGAAGTGAGCCTGTGTGAACCTCCCAAGGTTCAATAACACCAAGTGAAAGGTTCTACACCTGGGTCAGGGCAATCCCCAGTAGCAGTATACAGGCTGGTGGATGAAGGGGTTGAGAGCAGCCCTGTACAGGAGGACTCAGAGGTACTGGTGGATGAAAAGCTGGACATGAGCCAGTAATGTGTACTTGCACCCCAAAAAGCTAACTGTATCCTGGGCTGCATCAAAAGAAACATGGCCAGCAGGTCAAGGGAGGTGATTCTACCCTTCTACTGTGCTCCAGTGAGGCCCCACCTGGAGCACTATGTCCAGCTCCAGAGTCCTAAGCACAGGAAGGACATGAACCTATTGGAACAGGTTCAGAGGAGGGCCACTAAAACGATCAGAGAGCTGGAACACCTCTGCTGTGAGGACAGGCTAAGACAGTTGGGGGTGTTCAGCCCAGAGAAGAGAAGGCACCCAGGAGACCGTAGAGACCTTTCAGTACTTACCAGGAACCTACAGGGAAGAGGGGAGCAGGCCCTTAGGAGGGTCTGTTGCAACAAGATAAGGAATAACGATTTTTAGCTAAAATATGGTAGATTTATACTAGATAAATTGAAGTTTGTGGGATTGTGTTTGTTTTCACCCTGAGGGTGATGAGACACTGGCACAGGTTGCCCAGAGAGCTGGTAAGACCCCCACTGGAAACATTCAAGGTCAGGTTGGACAGGGCTCTAAGTAACCTGGTCTAGTTAAAGATGTCTGTGCTCACTGCAGGAGGACCTGATGACCTTTAAAAATCCCTTCCAACCCAAATTATTCTATGATTCTATGAAACAATTGCAAGAGTGGTTTACTCAGTAATACACAGGAAAGCTGTCATCATTAGTTTAGAAACTCCATTTCTTTAAAAGGAAACACATTCACCTGATGTGCAAATTGTTAATATTAGTTTCAATACAAAGTAAATCACCTATTTTTATATCAAGGTGTATACTTGCAACAGTTGCATGAAACTGAAGTCAAGACCTCTCTAGACCCTATTCCTTGCACATGTGTGCTCAGTTTTGATGATCTTGGTCTATAACTACAAAAGATCATGAGCAGAGGTATACCCAAAAGTAGTCCAACTGTTTAAAAGTTGCCTGGTATTGGACATCTACTGGTACTGTTGATGTTAGCTGTCAACAGTTCCATTCCAGCCATACAACCAGCTTGACTGGCCTTGCTTGCCAGAAGTGCATTTCCAGTCAGACCTTACACAGTTAAGATATCAAAACATTTATAAGATCCTTCTGTTATGACTGTTCTTTTAGTATTCAAGTACTTCTCAACATGACCTAGCTTGTAAAGATGTTACTTGTAATCCAAAGGATATTGCATAGTTAACTGAGATGCTGAATCTTCCACTAGAATCAAGGATACTCCTCTAACTACATCATAGGAGCTATGTCTATCAATGGCATGGGTTTAGACACTAGTGAACTGCTTCTTCCTAGACTAGAACATAGCCCTTCAGCACTGCATGACTCATAAGAAAGATGATAGGATTTCTAGTGGGCTCAGCAACACAGTGAGGCTTTGTCTTTCTGTTGTATGTTTGTTTGGGTTTCTTCCCCTCCCTTGTATTGACCCCTGTGAAAAATCAGAACTATCCCTTGTCATTGACCTCAGAAGGCAGAGGAAAGCTTGAGCCTCAGAAAAAAAGGCAAGTAACATGGCAGCACTGAAAACAATTAACACAAGTGTAAGATGTCACGAGGAAGCATTTCAGGTTTGGTAATAAGCATCACCATTTCTCAATTATCTTAACAGCTTCACTATAATGTATTCCCAATTCTCTAGAAAGCAGGGGTTGTTGCTGTGACTGTTGGTGCCAGTTTGCCAAATAACCTTCCTATCAGCCCAAGAGTACTACTGCTTCTTCCCTTTCCTCAAGGGTATTCTCTGCCAAATTCTGGAGCTCTGCCTGAGCTCCTCAGGCTGTTCCTGTCTTTGCACAGGAGCCAGTGTCACATCACCTGCGCCGGGGACCCCTGTACAAATCAAAGCCTGCCACTATGCTCAGATTCTCTTAGCTGTCCCACAGCAAGTGGTTCAGGCAGTGTAATTTCTGTTCAGAGTACACCAAGGTAGCAATGCTAGGTACCAAAAGGGGGTGTTTTTATCTACTTCCGGTGTTGGAATATTCAAATTAATATGTAGCAGGATAGACTTATTTCTTCACAACATTACACAAGGTTCAAGGACACCGTGTATAGTCAGTGCTACCTTGCTACCACAGCCTGCAAGACAATACTCAAAGTAGGTCACAGACACTAAACCAGGTTTTTATAATTCAAAACAAAAGAAATGAAAGGCATACTCAACAACTCATGGTCACTATACTCTTAATATTGAAAAAGATAAATAGTTTTAATCTATTAACAACAACGATCATCACAAATGAAGGTATTTTATTGGTTCCTGACTTAAGATTTTTTTACATTACACAGGCTTATGTCATTAATTTATCTGGTAGTTTGTAGTTATACAGTCAAAGCTGACATTAGCTTAATGAACTTTACAAAAACTTTCCATTGCTTTAGTGTACACTAGGCAAACAGACAAATGTCTGACTGCCTTTTCAACAAACAATATGATAAACACTCCATGTTACAACAGCACTACAGAGGGAGAATGAACATTTGCTGTTAACTATTGAGAAAAAAGAAAGCTCTCTCTGATAAAGGCAATCAGGAATGCAGTGTGTATCAGAGGAACTGGCAAGCAGAAATGAGATCAGCAATGTTTGGCATGGAAGATACTGTCTAGACTAAATAAGAGAAGCCTGACTCAGGCTGCTTTCTTCATTTATTTACTCTAAGTCTGATGCTCCCATGCTTGGCTCCTAGCTAGCAATATCTTAAACAATAAATCTAAATTTCTACCACATTATTTTATACAAGGCTGCAAATTAAATTCCTTCTTCACTACCTCCTCTTAAATTCTCAATGTATAGTCAAAAGAAGAAAATGCAGCACTTTCTAAAACTATGAGATAATGAAGAAAATATGCAGAACACTTCAAAAGTCACAAAAATAGAACTAAATCCCCCCACCCTGTAAATTATTAAAATTCAGTTGCTAGTTCATCCTGACCTTTGCCAGCTGTTTCCTCCTTACATTGCTTTGCTGATTTATTTTTTTTTTTTAAGATACATGAAAAAGTTTAACTTCTCAGCTGATGATGAGCAGATGGGATTTCTTCAAAGCCCTTTACATTACCATACTCAACATTAATCAAGTATGGGCTATTTCACAATATCCTACCAGTCATAAGAGATGAAAGATGGGAAGTGTTTAGGTTTTCTTTCTTTTCACCATTACAAAAATTCTACACAAAATTGATTTATATGCAAAACGTATTTTTTTAATGCATTATTAAAATCCCTGTCCCTGAATTATCATGCAAACACTGCAAAACAAACACTTAGAACTGCCTGCACTAGTACAGCCTGGGTTGCATTAGTATTTTTATTACAAATCCACCTTGACTTTACATATTTGCACTATATAGTTGCTTGGCAAAAATTTGCCAAGATTATGGTAAGGATACAACTAATTTGTTTTCAAACTGCACATTCAAGTTATTAATTTTTACCTTGCTTGCTCCTTCAAAAGGTTAAGATGTTATTTACACCACAGACAAGATCTTATTTGAGCATAAAGTTGATTTGTAAAGGAAGCGATACTACTAATCTTCATAAAAATATTTAACCTATACCAAGATAAAAAAGGGTAAATGAGGACTCAACTGTTTATGAAGCTTCCTAAAGAAATGTAAAATATTAACCCCTATCCAAAACTACCAGTTTTACCCAATTTAAATATGATTTCTGTAGTAAAATCCTTGTTGAAGACACTTTCAGGGATTATCTACTCTGAAGTGTTTGCTGATAAAGCTAGTCCTGTGTTTGCAGACAACTGACTTGCTCATTGGTCAGAATCCTTTTGCCAGCATAAGCAGGTGCAATAGCAGAACCAAAGCTCTGTGAAACACAGCAGTGTTTTCAAAGTAAATGCAGCTATGACTCCATTGATTCATTCCAAGTTCCACATACAACACAAACTGAAATATGTAGATTATGAACATACCTCCGGTTTTCTGATGAGTAGGTTTTCCAGTAATGATTCATTTACTACATGTCAAAAAAGCATTTCTCACATAATAGAGCATTTAAAGATTAAATTTGAAGAATACTTCTATAATGGTATTAAATTATATAAATGGTAGTTATTTCAGCGAAAAAAAAGATTTAATGAAAAGGTCTAGTAGGCAAACACGCACAGAAAGTTTATGGTGAGGAAAATCCAGTATGAGACAACGATGAACAAGAAACAGACATTAGTCTGTTGTCTCAGTGACATCATCTCACAAATTGCCCTTTTCATCATGCACCAAATGAACAATTAGAAACTACAAATTGTTAATTATCTTATGCATACCTTCACCAACACTTACCCAGTGAAGATCTTCACAAATCCAGTTGAAGTAATTTAACAACAGGATTATTTTATACAGGCTCTCAATCATACATACACCTTCAACTTGTCAGACACCTCTTACCAGCAAAGTTCAAGGAGACAAAGAAAAAAAAGCAAAGCAAACAAACAAACAACAAAACACCACCATGCACACACAAACCCAAAAAACCCTAATTGTGTTGCAGACTTCTTGACCTACTTTTGTTGATTTTGTTTTTGTTTGATACATACTACATTCATGTAAGATACTTTGTTAGTGTCTTTGGGAAATCAGGGAGGGTATCCAACTCAATAATTCAGCTTTTTAAAGAGTAGATGCCAACATCACAAATATTTGCATTGAAAAATGTGACCTTCAGGCATACACAATGTTTCGACAGTTAGTCAACATGAAATTCACTAGTTAATGGTAAACTTGCTTAACCAAAGCACTAAGCAAGTTTAGTACACAATCTTTAGTAAATTAACTTATATCCTTTCCCTGTTTCACATTTACATTTGCTACAGAAAAATCACTTTTTCCATAGGGCTAGTGGCACATTACTGATTATTACAATGACATTGCATAATAAAAAAAATTACTTTAATAAAGACACAGTAACCACTGATAATTTCTAATCCATCCACCATTTAAATAGACTTTGGTATTGCAAAAGTACACTGAAATGACAAAAGGAAACTCCTACAATGGATGTTATACAATAAAGGCAAATGAGAACAGCTGCTGCAAAGCAAGACCATGAATCACTAATCTACTCAAATTCTAGGGCATGTTAAACACAACAGAAAAAAGCCCAGTTCGTTGATATAATTTATTTGAAATTAAAGACAAAAAAAAGAAACGCAAAAAAACACCAAAAAACCCACCAAAAAATCCCCACACCCCACAAAAAAAAAAACAAATAACCAAAAGCTTTGAAGACTTAACTTACAAGAGGCTACTAAGAAACACTAAATTATAAAACAGTGTTGAAAGGTTAAAATGGGCAAATATATAGAACAGATACTTTTTTCTTGGTTGTATATTAAATATAGTATACTCTTTTGACATTTACCAACACACATGTGGTTTCTTATTACCTCACTTGTGTTAAATAAGCAACTGAGAAGTATATGAAATTTTGTTGCAGTAATTCAGAAAACCCTCAAATCTAATTTGACCTTCCAGACTAGCAAGTACATACTTAGGAGATAAATGCATTCCGAGAATATACTTACAGCCTTGTCTGAATTAAGCAGAAGCCTTCATTTAGGAATCTAATAACTAAAAAGTAAACACACCAGTAAAGAGTTTAAAACCTTGGTCTACCCTTGAGATTCTGATAGGTTAAGTCATGATTATGAAAAAAAAATGCAATGGGTAAGTAGCTACACCATCAAGTTTTTGTAGATGCAGATGGGTTAGCAGAAACTGTTTTGTCACTACAGCTTGTTTTATGTCTAGGAAATGTTTTTAAAGTATGATCTTACTGGTATAAGGAGAGCTTCTCAGAAGGGGTCAGGAATAGGGAGCAGATCATAGGTTTATAACCTGTTTATAAATTAGACTTACATGCAAGTAGGAAAAGGCACAAAAATATGAAGGCAATTAACAATGGCTAGACAGGAAGAGAGAAAGACTCAGAGTACCTGGACTGTAGATGAAATTGAACACTGACAACCTGCATCAGAAGCAACCAAAAGTTTGCACATGCATTACTGATGTTTATGCTGACTGCATCCAACTAACCAAGAGACCCTAGCACCAGCCTAGTGAAAGTTTCCAGTGTACAAAACTGGATTAAAAGATAAAATTGAAGCATTACTAAGGGTAGAGAGCTGAGAGAAAATAATAAGGAAGGCTTTTAAAGGCACTGATACCCACAACACTAAAAGATAGCCCATGAAGTGTGCAAGCAGAGAAGAGTCAGGCTCTGTTTGGTTCTAGAGAAAATTCTTTAGGGAATGTATGAGAGAAGAATACAAAATAATGGTTAATTCAAAATGAAACGCAATAAATTCTAGACTAAAGGAAATACTTTTTCCACATACTACATAACCAGTTTGTGGAAAGAACTATCACAAGATACGATGCGTCATAATTGCTTCCAAGGATGCCAACGTAAATGGATGATGCATACACCTCAAATTTGATTATGAGATCACAGAAAAGCCTCAGAAATCCCTGTTGTTAGGGATATCAGTTTCCTACATAATAAACAATTTAAACAAACCTTAATTTGCTCCTCACAAGAAAGTGCCAACAAGCATGCAAGTCAGTGTGTATTAGAGGGATAGAGTACTCCGATTTCATAGTAAGCAACTACTAGCAGATGTAGTATGAAATTGACTTTGCCCAAGCATTATACACAAGAAGTGCCATGTGTTGCTTATATGAGAATAAACTGTCTTCATGCGGGGAGATGTCTACTGAACAATAACCATCTTAACTATATTAACTGAAGACTTTCTTCATCTACTTGAAAAGAAGCATAAAATGCGTAGTGCTTTGGCAGGAAAGCCTAGAAAATGTCAAGATTAAATCCAGACTCCACCTTCAGTATGTGTATTTTTCAGCAGAAGCTCTCTCTCCCTGAAACACCCCAGCACTGCTCTTACTGAATTACACCACAGAATTTTGCAAACTCTAAGACAGAGTCAAGAAAAAACAAACAAACAACCAAAACCAAAACAAACAAAACAAACAACCCCAAAGCCAACCAAGCAAAGTCCAAAGTTTATCCAAGTTCTCCTCCACAGCAGCCACCTAAATTCAAGTGATGCAACAACAGCATGCTCCATGCCATATCTGGGAAGTCTGGAAGTGATGCAAGATGAAAACAGAAGTACAAGTTGTGCTTTATCCCTGATGGTGAAAAGATAACCGATGAAAAGTTTTGGAGATAGAAATAATATTTATATTAGGTTAAGAACACTTTTAGCATCTAAACTTTCAAATGTACAACTCATTTCTTAGCTGAGCTAGATAAACAACTCATGTTTTCTCATACCACAAAAATTGAGTAATAAAGATTATCCTTTGTTTTAAGTCATCACAAAAATGGAATTTTCCATTTGTGGGTGTAACCAGGGAAAGGGGAGCAAGCTTACCAGTAAACTAACTTTGAGGGTCAGGAGCTTCCAAAGCCTCATAATGTACACCTACAAGCAGCTTGACCATAAAAAGGTAGGGGTTTTTTTTCTGTGATGTTAAGTAATTAAGGTAGTAAATTCATGGAGGATCTAGAGGACATGAATTTCCAAAAGTTACGTGAATTTTAGTTGTTTCTTGAAATTCAGAGATACAACCTTTTGTTAATTAAAACTGTATATATATGATGCAGCATAACTATTTTCATAATCACAAATTTTCAGATAAATAACATCCAGGGAAATTGTATGCTTGTGCCTATATGGTATAATGTCTTAAAAAGATAAATAGAAGGTATCTCTAATACTGTCTGTGTCAGTACAAGGCCCTTAATGTAAAAACCTTACTTAAGCCGAGCTAAAGAATCAACCAAAACTAATGGAACTAATAAAGCATTTATTCACTGTCATGACCTGGGAAATTCCTCTGCAGAAAGAGCCTTGACAAAGAACGTTATCAACAGATTAGCAAAAACCAACATGCTTTATTTATACTTCTAGTAGAGATACTACAAAATATAGTTAAATTCCACCAAAACACTTTTTATCAGCTTGTTTGGTAACAGAGACCAGATACAGACAATTTTACCTACAAGATAAACTGGTTTAAGGCTTAACGGGAGCAGCACTTTAGGAGTGTCTGTCATCTTAGTGTCCCAGAATTGGTAGATACTGAATACATACCCTTTATCTTCAGATATTAAAGGAATTAAAAATAAGTTTAGTACATCAACAATCTCAACATATGTATAGTTCACTACAACATTTCACACCACAAGTAAATTTAAGAGCAGCACACGAAGAACTGAGATTTAAAAATAACCTGTCTTTTTCTCATTTACTTGCTTAACTTAATCCTACTGGAAAAAGATTGGCTGCTTGAAAACTGAGTGTTAAAACAACATTTTGGAAAGTAAACCCAGACAAAAATATTACTGTCTTCCTACTATCTAGGATTCATGATTTTCTGAAAAAAATGCAAGGTGAGCATAGATTTCAACTGAATAGTGACTCACCGTTTCACTGCTAATGAGCCCAATGAATGCTATAGTTATAATTAATATTATCATGACACATGATTCTACCTAAAATAGGTAGAAGGTAAGCTTCTCTTGTGCACAGAGGTCAATGTTGAAAGCTAAACTGTCAGAAATCTCATTTTTTCTACTCATCTTGCTATACTGGGAAATACAGTTAGTGCCAGAGATGGAGAAGTTAGCATAAAAAGGTCAAATAGGCACACATTCCCCCCTTCCCCCACCTTCTGTGTCCGTGAAACAATGACCTACATCACAATCCAGTAAGATGCTGCAAAGTACATCACAGTGACATGTATTAAGATCATACAGTGCTCGGTACACAGAACACTGAAACAGATAAACTGGTTTTAGTGGGACCTGTTTTCCCAAACACTAGCATAAACTCTTGATTTCACTAAAGTCAACAGCGGAACTCATTTGTTTCATTGCTGCCTATGGTATCATCCCAGGACTTTGTTACCAGTAAAACACAACTTTGCTTCTTTGGTCTCAAAGCCCATGGATGCTCTGCCAGCAGCCTTTATCCTGCCTTCAAATGCCAGAGTAGAGATTCCTCTTGTTCATTACTCTAGCTCCTGAAACTCCCATTTGTCACCCTGGAAGGCAGTGAAATGCAAATAAACTTAAAGAACACTGTATTCCTGACTTCAGCCCACAATCAACACAGGGGAAGAAGTACATGAAAGAGATCTAATTCCTTATTATAGAAATAAGTCCAACTACAGTTCAATTCAGCTTGCAATGAAGCAGCTATGAAGAATTTCTGACATACGGCTGAAGCAACATTGTCTGGAAGAACCTGGTTCTCCCATTCCAAACCACTTTGCCTACTTCAAAAAAAAAAAATACTGTGACCAAAAGCCCAGACTGCATTCCAGAGGTCTAGGAATAGCTTGTTTTCCTATTTGCAGTTGGTAAATTTGAAGTCTGTGAGGCATTCCTCTGGTTTTTAAGGATGTCTCCAATTTCTCCTCAAAAATTCATTTTGCTTCTTTCTCTACATAAAAATTTTGCTATGCCTACAAATGCAAGCTTTGTTAGAAGAAATATTTCTCCGAGTGAATGTTTAGAAAATGCAATTGCTATACATGACTTCTTCCTGATATGGTTCCTGTCCTTGGGCTTGGTTCATAGGTTTTGTTACAACATATTAACACATATATTCTAAGTGATTGAATTTGACTTGCAGGTTTGTGTTATACACAAGCCTAACAGTTAATCACATTTCATAGTACTTTATGTTTTCATCCTTAGTTGCATAAGGGATTTATTTTAAACGTAAGCTGAATACTGTCATTCCAACCCGTCTAAACTATAAAATAGACAGGTTGTAAGGTGTTTGAAATTACATCCTTAGGGCTCAATTTAGAAGCTTCTCACATACTTTTGACTTGCAGGCATCCTTAGTGAAATGTCTGCTAGAGTTCTTTTTCTTTCCTCATTAATGACTTCAAAGCAATACATGCTTGAACTCCTTAATATATTAAACTAATTTAAATTATCTTAAAACACCCAGCGACTGCTCAGCAAACCAGAAAAAGCAGACTGTGCTTCTGGAAATAGCATACTATTTAGTTAGTGAACTGTATGCACAATAAATTAAAAAACAAAAACATCTAACTAAAGAATACCATCAATACATACACTTTGAGTTTGTTAGAGTTGCTAAGGCACCACAGCAACTTAAAACCAGTAAGTTTCTAAAACTCCTAAAAAGTACTTATTTAAAAAAAAAGTATTGAAAATTTTTGATGGCATACCATCTATATTCTCTATTTCCAGGGGGTGGGGGAAATAAAGGACAAGAAGCAACCACTTAAGCTTTCATAATGAAATGATTCAGATGTACAATTAAAATCTACAAACTCGTCAGTTTATGGTATCATTTTAACTAGCATCTGACATATCTAGGTTTGTTAACTTAGTGAAAACCAACAATCTAAAGTGCTGCATTTCCCTCTACAGGAATGAGTTCTTTATGGAATTTTTGAAAATTAAAACAAGATTTCTATGTTCTAAGTAATTATACATAGAACTGAAAAATCATCCTTAATGTAACTATATTTTGGATTGTAAAGATAAAAAGATTAAAGTATACTGATACTAAAACAAGTATTTAACTATAAACCAAATCAAAATTTGTATTTCCAAATCAGATGACCGATAATGACAACTTACTGCCAAAAACAACATAACTGATTGTTCACAATATTTGCATAGGCTAATACAGTGAACCACAAAACTGATAAAAACCCTTCTGCACAGACTAAAACATATCTCACTAGGTTTGGTTTGCAAGCTGTAAAATTTGTCATGGTAGGAATATAAGCAAAATAACTCAGTACCATCTTGGGACCACTGATAAAAGCCTGTATTTTGAAAACACCTGTGGTGCCAGCTGGTTTGTGAATTACACATCTTCAGCAGCCATGCAGAACTTGTTCCACTGAACTTCTGGAAACTGGCATTCCTGCCAGATAGACCTTTTTGAGGCTTGGGTTTAGCCCCACACGCTAACAGCCTGTAGAAACTCTACAGTCCTTGGTTATACATGAAGCAAATCCACCTCTACCTTAGTAAAACAACAAGAATTCCAGAAAGCTGTGGATACTACTGTGAAACCAACATTGTGTGTTTCCAGGTCACTTCGCTACCTTGAATCATGATGATGCTGAGCAAACTCTTCCTGTTTCCAGCATTTAAACATCCTTGTAATTGCCTGGTATTTTTCAACACTTCAGTGCTTTGGCGGGCCTCAGGTTCAGTGCTATTTTTAGAAACCCCAGCAACAATTTCTGTAGGTACATACACTTACACACCACTGAATGATGAATAAGAATAGCTGTTTGGAAGCCCTGTGCTTAACACACTACTTTTGAACAGAGTGAAAGATTGAGCAGCCACTGCTCATCTCCAATTCTTTAAACACTGCTTTGGGCTTAGTTTATTCAAATGCCTTCGCCCCCTCCTGTTGAATCCAGGTTTATAGGTACACCTATTCATGCACAACATGAGCAATAAGCAAACACTGTCAGCTCCACTATGCACATCCACAGATAATAGGTTTGAGTAATGAAGGCCCTGGTTCTACCCTTTTGAATGACTAGATGATAGCAAAGTCCCACAGTCTTTCCTTGGTACTTCCTGGACAGGCAACTTACCATCTTGAGACTGATTCCTGTTCACGTGGGAAATGGCTGAATCACCCATAGATGCTTTCTGAATTTGCAGCCTGCCTTACAGGGGAGATATATAAAATTAGATTGGTGTAACATTCTACTTCCTGTCCATAACAGCCAGCAATGGGGAGATAGCATGAGCATCCTATCCACAGAGATGGTTTGCCCAAGTACCCCTGCTCAGGATAATGATAGGTGACTGTATTTATACCATTAGTAGGCAGATGATCTGCTGCTGCCAATATTAACTTTAGAACTGAACAACTGCAAAGACATGAGAAATTCAGGAGGAAAAAAAGCAGCCCCACCCCCCAGAAGCCACAGTATGCTTATGTTATTTGGACTAGGATGGTCCTGAGCAGAACTGACTGGCAGACCTTTTATAATCCTAACAGCCTGCTTCTTAGCTTATAAGGAGGTTTTTCTCAAACAGATGACTACATACATGGAGATGGAAACTAGTATACTAGAGAGGCTTCTTTTCCCAATTCAAACAAACAATCTAGTGATACCAAAATAATATCTCCCAGGCATACTTGTTCTTAAAGAGCTGCTTTTTTCCAGTTCAGCTTAAGACTGATGCAGCACAAATTCACTTAACACTTAGCCAAGAAACAGCCCAAGTATCTTCTTTAACAGAAAGGAAGACAAAAAACACACCAACACCTGAAAAAATACCCCATTTCAGAAGTACAGAGCACACAACAATTTCATACTGAAATTAATCAGCTGGATGTTGAGAACATTCTAACTCTTACTTTTTTTTTTTGCATGCTCTGTTCTGTAGCTTACTGCATGAGCTGCTGTAGTTCTTAGAACTGTCGTGTACTGTACGAGGCTCTGTAGTTTCACAGTTCTAAGTGCTCTACTATTAATTGTGAAATATCACAATGATAAAAAAATAACAATCTTTTATAACCACAAGCTAACAAGTAAAATTTGGGCTGCACTTCCAGACTTATTTTTCCTGCCTACTGATTACTTCACTACAGCTGCTATGAATGCCAAATTTTTTTGTATCAAACTGACACACACAGAACTTCAAACTGCAATAATTTCATTTTACTAAATTCTAAATCAATTTAGAAAACAACTACAATAAATACAGTGCACAACAGTTATAGTTTATTTAAACTGTACAGGATAGAGATGTTTCTGTGTGGTGGTTTTCTTTTTTTTTTACCTCTCTCAGTAACACAGAAGGGATGGAAGAGAAGCAGGAACAGAAAAGCCAAGACCTGACACTTGAGTTTTAGAACAGAGGCATAGATTACTTCAACTCTGTACCAAGTTTGACAATTAAAATGATATATTTTCAGATGACAAGCACTGTAATTTGTAGTTTAACTGAATCTAAAGCATTTTACCTGAGTTACATAACCTCAATCAGGACCAGCTATGGGTCCTCACAGCACGTGTTTAAGGGTCCAGATGAAAAAGTAGTTCTGACAGCTTGTTCCAAGCATGATAAAAATCCCTAAAAATAAGTCAAACTCTATCACATTAAGAAGATTAATATTTTAAGAACATATGCACACTTTTCTCCAGGGTTAGGAGTATGTTGAATCAGAATAGCTACTACTTCTGACATGGGTCAAGGGTATTTTAGCATTTCATCAATATTATCAAGAGAGACAAACTTAGTAAAGCCACACCAAGTTCAGTATGTCAAGCAACTTAACTATTATGCACAGCTTATTACCTACCCCTCTCAGCATCAAAAGGAACTTTCTGAACTGTACTTGTAGGAAAAGAAACATTTAACAAGACTTCCCACAGAATTTTTTTTGTCTATGACAGTAACAGCCACCACAGACAGAATAGAGTCACCGGCTTTCATTGCCTCCCTGGTGTCATTCTCTTAGGCTGGAGGAATTACCCCCACCCACCCACCCCCCTTAAAGGAAAATA
>JANHFX010023064.1:3162-27545 GCA_027560015.1 Chloroceryle amazona | reverse complement strand
TCAGATGTGCTTTGGCAAGATCAGCTGTGGTTTCACTCTGTTTCTGCACAGCAGAACAAAATGCCCTGCAGAAGATACCCTTAAAGGAAAATAGCAGACCATTTTTATTTTTTTTTTTTAAACGCATGTTCTAAGTAAAACAGTAATGTTCAGTCTTTTGTGTTAGAGATGCATTGTCTACATTGACACTGAAAGCTATGTCTACAGAACTCTGCACATATAAGCCCAGGTGCACAACTCTTACAGGACACGTGTAGTAACATACGGAGAAGAATCTTTTAGCTTAAAGGACTGAAGCCAAAACTTGGCACACTTGGTCTTGTTTCAAGAATGAAACTCTCTTGCCAGACTTGAAAAGGAGTTGATTTTAACATTTCCAGCTAAGAAAAAAAGATTCTATTTATGATTGCATAACTGAAAAAAAATAAAAACACCCCAAACCAAACAAAACCCAAAAACCAACAAAGACAAGTAAGCAGCAGCTTTATGTTTTAAAATTCAACATACCTTAATAAGGATGACTATATTCCCCATTTAAAAGAAAATTAACTGAAAAAGTTATAGAATGAAGCATGACATTTTCAAGGAAGCACAGCCAATGAAAGCAAAGAATAATCATCTTAATTTGAAAATCATCTGCTAGTTTCCATTGCTTCTTATTAAACAATTAAAGCACTCATTACAGAAGCTATACAGTGTTTACACATTTAGGCTGTTGCACTTCACACTCCCCCAGAGAACCTGGCAGGCTGAAGATTAACCCCTATGACACATCCAAAAGGAGCTTTACCATAAAGTATGCAAACACTTCAGGAAAAACTACATTCATAGTAGTAAGCCCAGTACTTTTATTACACTTGGTTGAAGGACTCCACACGTGGGCAGAGTTAAGAGCACTAAGACCACAGGACTTGAGCAGAAATGTCAGTGTACACACAAAGCAGCTCTCCAACAAAAGTGCCTGAAGGCAAAATGACAGAAGGACTACAAAAAAAAATGGCTTCTTGTCCTCTTCCTTTAAAACCCTGATCAAACAAAGCAGACAGAAGTAAAATGTGCTCCCCACTCCCAAATGTCATCGCAGCTATGGAAACAGCTATGAAGACTGTGCACCTCTCATCTCCGATGGGAACCTGAAAAGGGCATGAAAAGCCATCCCTCCGAACATAGTAACTACTGCAGAAAGGACTGACAGACTGTCTAGCCTAGAATCACCCCCAAAATATCTCCTTACCAGGACCACTGCATACAGAATTAGCAGTTCCCTTTTACTTTTGCAATAATAGCAGAATTTGGCAATGAGAGGAAAGGAAGGAGGAAAGAATAATAATAGCAATTAAAAAAAATAAAAATCACTCAATTTATACACTTTTTTCCTTTTACAACCTCATTCACTTTGGTCTTCATCACCTGAATTCCTATTAGAAATGTCCAAGTGTACAGCTGTGGGTTACATCTCTTTCCAATCTCAACTCCAGAAGCACATCAGAAGACAATCGAATTTCAGAATTTTCAGGATTTCTAAATACTTAAAAAAAAAAATGAGATACAACTCCCCAGGGTGCAATAGAAGGAAAACATTTCAGGATGCAAAACATACTCTGTAGTGAAAAGCCACTGGAATAGTGAAAGGGGGAATGAGGGGGAGTCGGCTTCTTGTTAAGGATCTACATGTGTGCAACAGCTGGAATTCCCAAACAGGCATTATATAACAACAAAAGCTGTTCAAAGCACTAAGGAGGCACATATGGAACTGCAGTGACTAGCAGTTATCCTCTACTTTAGAGCTTCAAGGCTCTAGTGCAATAAGCAAGAGAGACACTAGAGCTTTTGCTCCAGTCAATATATAAATTAAGTATATTTCTGCTTCACCATAATGGTTAATTTCAGTGGTATCAATTCTACAGCTATCCTTGTCCACCATGGAGGACAGGGTTTACATTTGTTTGCTACCCTTTCCAGAAGCATTTACAGGCTATAAAATGTGAAACAGCCTAAGAAAAGAGCTCTCCAAGTGCAAAACTCACCCAACAATAAGTCTACCTTTATGCTACTCCAAAATTGCCACATTCTAGAAGTCCTTTTGAAGTTTTTAAAGCTAAAGGTATTCTAGACTCAGGTAGTGCTAGCCAGAGATGATCACTGAAGATGATTACCAAAGCATTAACTGTGCTTCAAGGTTATCTGGGAGTAGCTGAGCAGCATCCTATAGGACTGTGGAACCACAGTGACACTTTTTTTTTTAAAAAAAAAAAGGTATTAAGATTGTAAATTTTCCAACTATGAAGCTGCTGTAAAGACAGAGGTACTGCCTACACCCTCTAAGTTTAGGTCTTGATTGACCATTTCCTGTACCACAACTGTAATTAGACTAATTCTTAAGAACTTAACATTCTTTGTGCTATAAAATATTTTGGAATCATGTACAATATATAGAGGCATTTACTGTTTCTGTGTTATCATGACCTTCACTACTGAAAGGACCGAAGCCAATGATTTTAAACTGAAAGAGGGACACAAGGAACAAAGATTTTATGACGAGGCTGATAAGACACTGGAAGAGGTTTCCCAGAGAAGCTGTGGCTGCCCCATCCCAGGAAGACTTTAGGGTCAGGTTGGACCGGGATTTGAGCAACTTGATCTAGTGGAAGGCGTCCCGGCCCAAACCATTCTCTGATGCTGGGAAAGTGCGAAATGACAGTGCACTTGTCTTATGCTCTAGCAATTGACAGCTATTGCTAACAGTTTGCACAAATAAGGTGCTGGAGAGGTTGACAGTTCCAGTGCATGTCTCAAAGTGGTATGAACATAGGGAACTCCACAGTTGTCAAAAAGTGAAACAGAGAAAACTCTGTAGAAGACAGAACTCCATTTAAAGCTTAATGGAACTAGGGTGATGACACAAGTATCATAGGATAATTTTAAAATTAGAGATGGAAAAAGCATACAGCTCTGAATGATGCAGTCACTTTCAGTGAAGTCGGCACACTCAAACAGGTAACAGTGAGAAAGAGAACAAACCAAGGCTGATAACAACATCTGAGGCCAATAATATAAGATTCAACAAGGCCCAGTGCAGGGTCCTACACTTTGGTCACAGTAACTCCCTGCAGCGCTACAGACTGGGGGATGAGTGGCTGGAGAGAAGCCTGGCAAAGAGGGACCTGGGCATGCCGGTTGACAGCCGGCTGAACATGAGTCAGCAGTGTGCTCAGGTGGCACAGAAGGCCGATGGCATCTTGGTCTGTATCAGGAATAGTGTGGCCAGCAGGTCTAGGGATGTCATTCTGCCCCTGTACTCGGCACTGGTGAGGCCTCACCTTGAGTACTGCGTGCAGTTCTGGGCCCTCACTTCCAGAAGGACATTGAGGTGCTGGAGCGGGTCCAAAGGAGAGCAAGGAGGCTGGGGAAGGGACTGGAGGGAAAGTCTTATGAGGAGCAGCTGAGGGAGCTGGGGTTGTTCAGCCTGCAGAAGAGGAGACCCAGCGGGGATCTCATCACTCTCTACAACTACCTGAAGGGAAGTTGTAGCCAGGTGGGAGCCAGGCTCTTCTCCCAGGCAGCCAGTGACGCGATGAGAGGCCGTGGCCTGAAGTTGCGCCAGGGAAGGTTTAGTTTGGATCTCAGGAACCACTTCCTCATGGAAAGGGTGATAGAACACTGGAATGGACTGCCCAGGGAGGTGGTGGAGTCTCCATCCCTGGAGGTGTTTAAAGAAAGACTGAATGTGGCACTTGGTGACATGGTCTAGCTGATGTCATGGTGTTGGGTCACAGGTTGGACTTGGTGATCTTGAAGGCATGTTCCAGCCTCAGAAATTCTGTGATTCTGTGAAACTGTATGCTTTTTCAAACAGTATGCTTTTTAACAGAAGAGGCAACTAAACCAGAAGTAGCTGTGCTTCTATATAAAACATTGGAAGTTCAAGAAAGAGAACAGAAAAAGACTAACCAGCTTTAGACAGAGTTATTAGGAAGGACTCATTCCTACCTTGGGAAAAATCCATGGAATATTCTGGATATGAAACAGATCACGAGGTGGAGGAGCGATGCAGTGGCACAAAGAGTAGCCTCTCAACTTAGATCAGCAAATTAACCATATCAATCACTAAGAGAGCATCTCTGAACTCTAATATCAATGAAAATTAGAGGAAAAACAGGACCATATTACTAGGTGTTCTAGATGACAGACACCGTATCACTGAAGCTACAAAGACAAAATAATATGAAATTTCTATTACTTCCAAACAACAGCACAACAGTAAGACATTTTTCTTTAGATGTGATGAACATCTTCAGTTCATTAGGAATGCAGAAAAGAATAAAATCTTGGTTTGGCCTAAACTGATCCAATTCAAATGTTACCACTGAAGAAATGCTTCCAGAGTAAGAAAAATTTTACTTGGAGTTAATATCCTTGAAGAGGGAACAAAAGTCAAGGATTCACTACAGAAGTTCAAGTTTCAAAACAGGAGAATGAACATAAAATGGAAGCTATCTGAAAAATGTTAATATGCTGACTATCTGTCCATGAGCCTTTAGACCAAATTAAGAAGTGTATTAAAGGAACACACAGAGAAGAAAAGTCCAGAGAAGAAAATTTCAATTCTTCCTGTTTGTGCTCATCATGAAGGAGCTAGAAAGGTTCCTATGCCTTTCTCTACAAGGGATTCTCAGGATCTGTTTCAAGTTGAAGGACAGAGAAGGTGATGGAAGAGTCAGTTGACACCACGAGGTCAGTAGAGCAGGTAATTCTCATCCAAAACTAAGAGTTCAGTAAGATTCTACCTGTCTACTATGTACTATGTGTCTCTGGCCACAACTGAACCCAATAAGGAAGAATATAGTAACTTTCATAAGAAAAAATATTATATGGCGTTTAACTTGTCTTACCACTGATGTGGAACATGGTTGTGCTACAGTTTTCTTTACAATCTATGCACTGATGTGGAACATGGTTGTGCTACAGTTTTCTTTACAATCTATGCACAGTGCCTGGAGAGGTGAATCAAACATGGCGAGACTGAAATCTTGATTGAGCTGCTGTATTTCTCACTGTAATGAAGGTTGTCTGTGTTGTCTCCCTAACATAGCTGAGCGATAATGAGCTGAATGATAGTGGAAGAGGTGGAGGACTCTCCTACACGCATTTGGTTGATCCCTCCATTACATTGAAAATGCAACTAGTAGAGAAAATTGTACACCAGTATAGCCAGGAAACAATTTCACCAGTATTACTCCAACACTGATTATCCTTTTCTTGCAGCAAAGCTTTACTCAGGCAAGTGCTGTTACACAGCCACATAAAACCATAAGCCTACTGGCTATTGCCATGAAACAGATGAGCTTCCTCCTCCTGTCTGGAATAAGACTTAGCTGGCTTGAGATCACAGTTGGTTGCCTAAAATTTAAATCTTTGTATCAAAAAGAGATTCTATTGCTGAGAATCCTTTTCCTGTCAGTGATAATAATGAAAACAGTGAACATCCTGGAATGTCAGAGACCTTCACTTCTCTAAATAATTCAAGTGTGGATAAAGTGAGATGCTCATGCAAAGGTAGGCTGCATCATCTCAGAAACATTAATAACCCAAAGTGTAGGACACTGCAGCTGAATCTCATGGATGTCTTACACGTTGATGCAATCGTGATACTCTCTATTTCCAAGACTCTTTCCAAGGTATCTCTGCTTTTCTGGTGGACAGAAGTCAGTGCTGAGAATTCATGGTATATGCACAGTATTTGATGCATGGCCAGATGCTATTGAGCTCCGGTCCATCAAAAGGTATCTCTGCTGAACTCTCAACATAAGTAACCTGGACACTTACAGGCTATTTCAACCAAAACAGGTGTGATAGAAATCACAAGTGTTCACATCCAAAAGATCTTACAAACAAGTCAAAAAACAGACTGGACTTTTTCTACAAAAAGACCAAAGGCTTCTCTCAAGGCAATTTACTCACTTTTCACATGATTGTGAACTAACAGAATGTCTCAGATGACTAGCCTAACAAATCCATATTCTTCTGCTTTTCACACCACACTTATGTAAGGCCATGGTCTTCGGACCTAGGTGTGTTGCAACACAATTAACAGCAAGAATACTCAATCCAACAGAAGTAGCTACAAATTATGTTAGTTTATGGACCAACACTGAAGTGGGCACCAGCACTATTCAAAAACAACACCAGGACTAACACTGATATAATTGTCATTAAAAATTTGAAAATCATCCCCATGTTCTTTGCAAGCACAAGTTATCCCAGTCCCAAGGGAGACAAGCCATTTCACTAAACAGTGACTTCAGCTCCTGCAGCCCAATGACTACATTTCCCTAGAATGATGAATGGAGGTGTTCTTGAGAGCTGACTCAGTGCCTGGCAGCACAAAGAGATGAGTAACTACCTTTGAACCAGTTTTTGTTCTAGCGCAAATACATCAACAGCATTGCCAAAGATTACAAGTGAGAATAGCAGCAATATCAGAATCTCAAAACACTTGTCTCTACTTACTGATTCCAAAGATCCTTTACGTATGCCTAGTGCTGCTGCAACAATGAAGTGAACCATGCCCCCAGCTGAGTGCTCAGAACAGTATTTCTAGTCCTAAAACACTTTTTTGCCTTCATTAGGAATAGTGTGTGGACACAAATCCTCTGAAAATGTAAACTCCTATGCAGCCTCTGTTTACATAGAGAGCCCTGTGCAGAATGCCCTACCATAGTAAGAAAAAAAAGTTAATTACTGTTTTGAATTTCTGGGATAACAAAAGTGCACGAAGAACAGAGTGAGAGAGAGTAAGAGGTGCGTAAGCTTTTTTTAATTCAGAGCAAACTTTAAAAAAAAACATTAATAGCAAAGCAAGAACTCTTAACTCACTACGAAGAAATTCAACTTTGCTAACAGGTAAAAATGTGTCCTGAAGAACAGCTGAGGGTGTTTAAACTGAACAACAGCTGAGAAGAGCTGCACAGAAGAGGTGCTGTGCCCATGTCCTTGATACAGAACTGGCTGCTAATTTGTTGAATGTCAAAGCAATTGGCTCTAGGAAAGAAGCCTAAGCAGAGAAGGGCATTAAGAGTCACCCACTACAGAAAGTACATAATAACAAGCACTCAAGCACTGCCCTCTCTATATATCCTTAGTTTTAGTTATGCAATTTCCTGCCATTTTCTTGTTCCCCTGCCTGACTCTACACATCAGCAGAGCAGGCTGGGTTTGTGGGGAGAGCTAGAATGGCTGTTCATGGGGGAAATGGAGGGGAATACAGGAACAGATGGACCAAGACACAGGATGGAACACACAGAAGGGCAAAATAAACATGGTATTTTTTTTCTTTTCAGTTATTAGTTACAGTGCTACAAATCCAAGTTCCATTTTGGGAAAATACTGTGTTAAAAGAGGGTGTTGAGCCCCTTCCCTCCCAGCTGTACTGTGCTCCACAAGAGAAGCTGAACAAGAGGATCCCAAATAATTTGGGATTGACCCTGACTGCAACTCATTTGTTTTTCATTTGTGTATTAGTAATCTGCCTACTGAAGCCAGAAGAAAAATGCAACAGATCTCACACATATTGATTTGTGTCCATCTGTCATTTGAAGACAGGCTTCACTTCAGAATTCAACAGAAAGACAATTATGTACAATGAACAAAATAGATGGTTCAAAAAAAAAATGTGCTGCCAATAAATGACATATTCTAGTGAATTCAAACCACCCTTTTCAAAATTCTGGTATTCTGCAATATGAAAATAAACCTTAAGTAGAAAGAAAAGCAAAGCTTGCCACCTACTGCCCAATAACATAATAGTATGTACTAGTATTGCCTGTCTTGGTTTAACATACTATCTTGCCTTGAAAGTGATTTCCCTGCCACTGAACATACAGAATTTCATCTTCAGCTGTCTTTTTAATAAAACTGGAAACTCAAAGCCAATGCTCAGAATATCTAAAAGTATTTTTTTTACCTTTAAAGTTATTTTTAACTCCTTATAAAACCCCTGACAAGCCTGAAAGATAATTTATCATATCATCCAAGCTAACAAGTAAGTCCTTTTAATATCCTCCAGTGATGCTATAGACTTTAATAAAGTCTGTCCTTGGCTGCATGATACAAAAAAACAAACAACCAATAAAAAAATCTAGAATAAAGCAAGCCTATCAAAAGAGATTCCCCTCCCCATCCCAACACAAGTCTGGATGAAATATTTTTAAAGCTATAGAATGCATTACTAACAAAAGAGGGCTGTAATGAAGGCTGGTTTATTGCAAATACATCCTTTGTCCTGGAAATTCCATGTCTCAGCAGAAAGGATGCTTTTTTGTTTTCAAACACAAAGAAATTATCTTCAATAATTATAATGCTTCAGTAAGCTATTAGTCTGGAGGTATTTATTTTCCTAACACACCACACAGAGAGTCCTTTCTGAATAACAGGACATCCTTTGCTTAGTATTGGAAGTTGCTAAATTCAAAAGTCAAGTAGTCATGATTCAATTGCCTAAATAACTTCTGAGCACACTAGCAGCCTTATCTTCACATACAACACTATGTATGCTAGACACTTCAAGTCAGCACAGTCCACTTTCTGATCCTCCAGCACCTCTCCATAAGGCCCTACAAGATACTCAGGGAAAATTTGCTGAAGATGGAAATAAGCAAGGATTTGAGCCCCTCTAATAGACTACTGGCTGGCTACAAAGTCTCATTTAATATTTGAACACCATCATCAAGAGAAGATCCCACTTTCTCCAACTGCCTAACATTCTTCCCCATTTACACTCGCATCTTAAATCCAGTCATACCAAAAGAGAAATCTGTCTCTCACTAGGTACTGATGAACACTGACACCCAAACTTCAACACAAGACAACATGAGTAATAAAACTCCTTGGTCATGGTTAGATCAGCAACTGATTACACATGGGGTAAAGTAATAGTTTTGGATTCCTGTGAGGAATAATCAAAGTACAAGGTTACACGTCATGCGTAACCTTTATGGAGCTTAGGTAAAATAGAAACTGCTTCTCAGTAGGAGAAAGTCTGCTTCTCAGTGAAGTATTCACACGCAAGCACTGAAGAAGAAATTAAGTTCACTAGAGATGAAGTATATGTCTCCTGGGGTTCCTAAATCATGACAAGAACAGGCTATTCATAGATGAGAAATCAATGAGGCATTTGTAATTAATCAGACAGGCCCAATCCTGAAAACACATCTGCCTTTGTCTAAGGGCAACCCACATCATTCTCTGAATGAAGATTCTCGACTGATCTAGTTATCTGCTACACTAGCAAGATGCTATGATTAAGTAAATCCCCTGAAGAGGGGTTCTTTGTGTCTTTGTTATCTATTTAATAAGGTTATTAAGAATGAATTCTCAATATAGACTGGAAGCGTTAAGACAACAACAAAAGTTATAGTAACACCCAAGACATGCAAATCAGCTAATAGATGCAACTCCTTTTCTTTTAAAGGCCTGAAGATCAAATATTAAGCAAGATTTCTGATGCAAAGGCCAAAGGCAGACACATCTACCAACATATTGAACTCAGAGAAAAAGCTTACTATATCTGAAACAGAGGAAAATGTCCCCAGTTCAGTGATCGTTTATTATTACAACACTAAACAAAAACAATGGAGACTGCAGACAGACTGACAGTTTTCTACCTCTCTGACACATACCAGAAGGCTCAAGAACTGCTGGAAAAACCTCATCTCTGACCACTGGAATTAAATTTTAAAGCCCGATAAGCATTAACACCCTGATGTTGCAAAGCACATGATACTGATACAGGCTCACAGAATTTAGATGTTCTTTTCTTAGAATAAATCAAACAGACACAGCATTGGGCTCTAAGAGCTCATGACTTAGAGAAAAGGTCTGAAGCCCAAGGTAACAGTCTATGGTTGTATTTTAACAGTGTCATGTTTTAACATTTAGTAATGGCTCACTCAAGGATTTGTTTAGACCCCTCTATACATTCAACATCCTTGAGTACATATCAGCCCTAAACACACATACATGCATATGCCTAAGAGCACAGATTAAACCCCAAGTTGCACCAAGAACAGGAAAAATAAGATTTAAGAATATTAACATGAAATATTTTGCTTACAATTTAAAAAATTACTCTTCCGAAATACCATCACTGAAATTATTGTTCAGCTCCCCTGTGTAAACTAAGGGAAGAAATGGTCTCTCGTGAAAAAAAAAAAAAAAAAGTAGTAGCATATCACACTCTTTCCCTTCAAAGCCAGAATCTTGTATCACCACAGATAATGAAAACAGCCGAACTACAACTTTCAGAAGTCAGACTTTCTAGCTTTAGCTTGGATTAAAGTTTTTGTCGTGTTTGCTTGGATTTTTTTTTTTTATTTCTATGATGAGATGACTATCTCAGTGCATGAAAGGAGTGCAATAAATCTTTTTAACCTGGACTCTAGCTACGTGTTTCACACAGTTGTCTACTATGTAAAAAATAGTGAAATAGGGGTAACTGGATTATAACGTGGGCCCAAAAATTGCCTGGCTGAATAGGTGCCATTCAGTAATACAAAATTCAACTCATAGGAAGAGAGTTGGTAACTGTTTTCCTTAGAGATCAATATTGACACCAATATTCTTCAACTATTTTAATGACCCAGAGAAGGAGTTAAATGCTATCTCAGCAATTTTACAGGTAGTGCCGATTTGGAGAAATGTTTGTTATACTGAAGGCCTGAGGTATTTTCACAGTCTGGAGAAATGGGCCCAAAATGTTCAAAAGCCAACAAAGTTATCGATCTAAGATACAGCAACTCTGTGCAACAGAACAGGCTTGGCACTGAAATGCCTGGAAAGCCCTGCGAAAAGTGATCTGGGGGTCCCAGTGAATATGCTGAACATAAGTCAGCAGTGTACCCCCACATGAAGAACGCCAATCATATGTTGGGCTGCATTAGCATCAGCATAGCCAAGCAACTCACAGGAATTATTTGACACTTGTGAGACTGCATCTTGAGTACTGTGTCCAGTTATGGTCTCCCCAAATCAAGAAGATACTGACACAGTGGAGCAGAAGGCAACCAAGACTGTCAGGGACTAGAGCACATTGCATATGGGGAGTGACTGGGGGAGATGAGTTAGTTACTTGCTCTAAAAAAGAAAACAAAACCAAAACCAAACAAACCCACAAAAAACCCCACACCACAAAAAACATAAGTGATCAAACACTGCAATAGAAGCCCAAAGGTGTTGAAATCTCTAGCCTTAAGCCTTAGAGCTCAACTACACAAAGCCCTGAGCAACCTCTTATAGTCAAACCCAGCAGACAGTTGGACTAGATTGCCCCTACTTCAAAGCTAAATTTTTCTACATTTCTAACACCAGCACTACCCCAAAGTCATTGCCTTTTTTTTTTTAAAAAAAAAGACAAGGTGTTTGTGGACCTGAGTCCAATACTCTGTTAAGAGCTTTCATAAAGTATTTTTAAATAGACCTCAAAGATGAGTTCAAGTATAGGGCTCTTCTAACTAAAAAGCAGAGAAGTTTCACTTGCTCTGTAGCCCTGTAGTACAAAAATCTATCCTACTGGTGATGAAAATGAATGTCCTCCAGAAATCCTTACTCTTGCACTAGCTATTAATTTATCTAATTTTCTAATGTGTCTCAAAGCTTTTTTTTAGACCATCACCTGGTCAGTCATGACATAAGCCAATATTAGACCTACGTTTTTTATATATATATATAAAAAACAACCACCTACAAAGATACAAAAAAACCCCAAACTATTATACAAGACGAAACAGCCAAAAGTGCAATCTAGTACTTTGCAATAAGTTCAAAGAGTTTTTACAAAGCCAATTTTTACGGATTATTTTTAATATATATGTAAATATGTTACTTAAATTACAGATTATATAAAAAACATGTGCCATTTTCAGTTAACTGTCGTACACTGCTGATTTCAATAGGGTCACAACAGCATGCCCAGCTCTTTTCTCTATCTGAAATCCAACTAATCTCACAATATTTAATAAAAATTGGGAGAATATTGGAAAAAATACTACACCCTTGAATGGAAGGAAAAAACCCAACAGGTTTTAAGAGACAGGTTGATAGGTTCACTAAAATTAGCAGGTGATGTGCCTGCTCATGATGGTATGGGACAAGACCCAGTGATCCAGGAATACAGGTTTGGAGGGACATTTTAGGAAACATTTCTAGGTGCATCAGACACACCAGTAAGTCCAAAACAGTCAACTTAAGTCTGCATCCACCTCTCCTTTGAGAAACTTTGTCCAATGCAGAAACCAACCTTTAAAATTCCTTCTGGGGACCATTTCCAAAACAGTACTAGAAATCTCACTTTAAAAAACAAAAACCAACCAAACACAAACAAGCCACTACTTTCTACTTCCACAGATGGTAAATTCAGAAAACCAAGCTGTTGGATCTATACTGTTGCCAAGAAGTGAGAGAATGAGATGTGAAAGGGACACCCGGAGTTACTGGAGAGCTATCACAGGAATTCATGACCACAAAGCACGTCTGGTTTTGAGATCAGAATTCCCAACAGGTTTCAATAAGAATCAGATTTTTTGTTTCTGAGACACCACTTGTTTTCAATTACATCCATCTACATCTTCTGGTAACATTCTTCCAAGATGAGACCTCGTACCTGATGGTATTCATCTTCAACCCAGGGCTATGAAAGACTTTGCTAGTGCTAAGTACCCATGTTCTAAATCCAGGATATTCCAGGAAATTAATCTCTCCCCAGGTTTCCTTCTGTTCAGCACCATATTCTTCAAAAAAAATATCGCTGGGAGGAAATAAATGCATTCTCCGCTTCCTTAAAGATCACTGCTCATGTGATCCTAAGAAAACATGTAAGAACACATCTCAGTGACAGTTGGAAAAGTTGCATTCATATACAGAAGAGAAAAAATTGACAGAATATGGCAACAGTGCTGCAGAGACAGGACTCCTTTAGGAGCTTATTTTGGAGTTTCATGCTGGCTTCTGCCCTTATTCTCACCAGTACTTGACAGATCTGCATAGCAAGAGTGTCTAGATCAGCATACCAACAACAGATGGTTCTGGTCCTGCCATAGCTTTCCCCAAATTTCTAGGAGTGGGAACCAAAAAAGCCATTCCAAAAATATCTCGCATAACATACAAGGTCACAAGACATTCAAAGAAGAACTGAAGCAGTTTGCTCTTCACCAGTGGTAGAGACTAAACCTCAGAAGGAACTTTCAGCCCCATCAATTGTCCTAACAGTCTATACAAGAACTACCGGCAGCACTGGTTTCAACAGCAGTATCTAAACATTTACCTTCTACTGCACTTCATACAATTGTTTCAGTTTGTGAAACAGCCCACTTCCTCTCCCTCTTCCACTCCTATGTCTGCCTCTTGCCAAGGCTGTAGGCTGGCTTTGTCATGACTCCTAAGACTCAGTTTCCCACTTCCCACTCTTTTATTAAGTCAGCTGAAACAGACTTATCTTCATGGGATCTCAAAGACTAACAGGCCTATCTACCTGAAAAAGGTGTCTCTACATCTAGGAAATAATCCTTAAGTTGAGAAGGGTCACATGAACAACAAAACCCAGTTGGGCTAACACTACATACAGCAGCATTCAGGGGCCCTTTGGATAGCAGATTAACAGGTGACAAGTTTTGTTAGCCTAAAGTTGCTTCCTCTGTATCTGGAATGTTGTTTCATGCAAGCAGGAAGAGCTTGGTGAAGGAAGATGAGCTCTAGAAACTTTGAGCACCGTGGCCTGGCAACTATCATAGTAGCCTAGAAGAAAATCTGTCTTACAAGAGGAACCCTTTACCCCTGGACTCTGCTTTTCCAGGAATAATGAAAAATTTAAGTCTTCTCTAGAGGCAGCCACAAGCCTTCTAAGTACAGTGTCAGAATGTTCAGAAAATGACACATTCTTTTCAGGCAAGAATGAACTGCATTCATTCCCCCCCCCCCCCTTTTTTTTAAAGTATATTTTACTACCCAATTTGGACAATTGGCCTTTATGACAACAGGAAGAAGAATTCCTTGAGAATGCATGTGTGTGGAGGGAGAAAGACACACACAGTACACTCTACAGGAATCACTACTGATAAGACAAGAATTGTCTGGCCTCTTTGTCCTGATTTGCTGTACTGCACTTTGTGGAGCTAAGCAGAGAGGCCAGGTGCTAAGGATTAGCAGTCCTGCTAGTCAGGATGGGAAGGAGCAGAAAAAAGCCTGCTGATTTTACTGGTAATTTCCCATTCATATTAGCCACTTCAATAACCCTTGCTTCACTGACAGGAATGCCACTGAGCTCAGAGCACTGTAAAAATATTAAAACTAGGCAACAATTTCTCTGTTCTTCAAGACTGTGGATGTATTTGTTCCTAAAGCCTACGCTGACCCACCTTTCTCAAATTGCATACTGCCTTAGGGTTTCAAACTCCAAGGGAATTCAAGTAAGTTCCTATTACAAAAGACACATATGAGGCCAGTTTTGCTTGTGGCTCCATAGTGATATGAACTAAGACATCAGTAAAAGGAACGGGAAGGTTTTAGGAAGAAAGAATCTGATAAAGAGGTTCCAGACAACATGAAACATCATTAGCAGTGCCCAGTATCTCTATTCTCAGTGGCAGCTTTGGAGAGGGGTGGCAGGATGCACTTTGTTGTCACAATTATAATTGTGTATAATTACTCAGGTGCAGAATTCTATAATCATACTCCACTCTTCTAGGCTCATTTATTGTAGTTCTGGGGACAGGAAAACACAGGTCATTTCCCAGTCTTGGTTATCCTGCTCTGGAGGCTGGAAGCAGGATAGACGGCACTGTGCTTACAGCTACCCAAAAGCAACACCTGTTACAGGATGGAAACACTTTGCACTGCCTTTACCTGAAACTGGAAGTACACTAGTTGGTTCAGACACCTAAAACTGTCCACATTAAACTTTACTGCCACCCTCCTGGGCACCTCCCTCTCCCCATATCAAATGCAGCCCTGAACCAAGTTAAGGTCAGATATATTCTTAAAACCAACATTACAGTTAAAGACATTTCAGTCACCTGAAGTATTTAAACTAATGGAAGTAGTATCAAAGTCACCAGCTATTGAAGACAAAGAAAGCTCTCCAAGAGTGGTGTTTCCTTACTACCTATGACAGGCAAATACAATCCTGTATCTCAAATGCAAACAAGCAGAAATGTCCACTGTAGTAGAGCCTTAACACACTTATTTTAAAATAAAATATAATGCAAATGAAAGAAAGAAACCAGGACACAACACAAGCATCAAATCTTACTCTTCAAGTAATGCTGAAATTCCATGTCAGACTCTAGTCTAGACTGAACTCAAAAATTCACTAGTGAAAATTAAGAATAACTCCTCAAATTAGTACAGCATTATCATTCCTAGGAAAATAAAGCTGACTGATATTATGGAATATCCATTCAGAGGAGGCAGTCTGGCTCATAGGTAATAGAAGTTTAAAAAGCCATTGAAGTCTGGCAGTTAAAATAAAGAGCACTTGGGAAAAAAAAAAAACAAACCAAAAAACAAACAACTGTGAAAGTTTCCAAGTATGATTATTTGAAAACACTCGCAAGGAACAACAATGTTTTATAAATCTAACATACTAACTTCTTTGAAAACAAACACTTACTGTGGTTGCATCTGCTGAGGTAACCCAACAGGAGGCTTCTGCTTTATGGTGAATGCCATCTGAGTCATAGGACCAACCTTCGCTGGAACCTGCACCTTCTGAGAGAAGGTCTGCTGGGCAGCCTGCTGGGGTATGGGCCACGGGGGAAGAACAGGGCTCCGGCCTCCAGTTGAAGATGTGTCTTGCATGACTGTGTCCTCACAGGAATTACCTTTTGTTCCTGGTTTGCACACACAAAGCTGAGGTCGCAGGCACATCCCTCCATTTTGGCATGGTGGTGCACAGTTAGCTAAAAAAAGACATTTTAAAAAGTACCTGTGAAACAAAGCATGAAGGAAAATGCAAACCCTCCTCACAATAATAAAAAGGCATAAATTGTTAATGTTAAACAGAGCAGGAGAGTGCAACATTGCTAAGCTTCATGAAAGTATGTAAGTGGGTATAGCTTTTACTGCTTTCCTACATAAGGCATGCAAAATATTTGAACAACCTCAAAAAGTAAAATGCTGGTGAGTTAAAAAAATAGGAAATGCACGAGTTCAATCAAGAAAGAGAGTATTGTTTCAAATCTTCCTGTTAGAGGCCTTTTATATTCTCCTTTCTGCCCCACATCCTCCCTCCCTACACTTCAACAACCAAACTGCATAGGAAACAATATTATGCACATTATACAATTATACTACTTGGATTCATTCTATTACTATTTAAAAATCACAGATCCTCCGTATGTACCTAGAAGGAATCCTTAGTCACATTACAGATGAACAAAACGATGCAGAGAAGCATGAAGTGATTCAACTCTTCCCCCTCTAAAACCCAAATGAAATGCCCTCTGACATCACCACAATAGCATGAAGTACAAGATGCATAAACTGCTGCAGCAAAGACAAAGCTACACTTAGGGGTCACATTCTTTGAAGAAAAGACAGGTGCTTGTGATTATCCTGGACTAGCTTCTATACATTCTTTGTACCACTAAAAGGAATCAGATTCTTCAAAAGACAAGTCACTTTCAGATACCTGCCAGTCTGCTTTGCTCTATCCACTGACTAGAGTCTAAGCTCGATAGTCAATGTGCCTAGACTTAATGCTCTGCTTGTAGACCTAATTAACACAGCATCAGTTCCATTCTGAATAAGCAAGAAACTTTGAGAAGCAAATTCCACCAGAAAATATCTAAAAAAGCAAAAGCAGTTGCAGATGATATGTATACATAACACTGCAAAAGTATTCCTAATCTGAGGATTTACTTAGGATGCTTAAATTTACTACCCTATTGTATTTAGAGAATGTTAACACAAAGATGGCAAAACAAATGAATTATTTTATCCAGAGGACATAATTTCACAGTAAAATACAATTCTAATTAAAATAGCTATCAAAATGTCTTTGTTAGTCCTATTAGAGAGAGCATGCAATGAAGCATTTAAGAAGAATCACAGTTAAGCTACTTCACTCCTTCAGACTAAGCACATTTTTAATAGTGTTAAAGATGTTTTAACAGACAAAAATGATGCCAGATCATAAATTCTAAAGATTTTACTAAATTAGGCAAGACTGTATCTTAAACCACAACATGTAATTCTTCACCATATTCAAGTATATCCATTTAAAAAAAAAAGTGAATCCCCAGCCCTGGTCCAAATAAACTGGAGTACTTGGCATTTCAAAGAAGTTTTAATACATATGTTTAAATATAAAAATAAACCCACAAGCATACTTACAAAATAACTTATTAGGATGGGACTGTGTTAATTTGGAGGACTAATCTGTCAAATGATAATACCACCTGTACACAACACCAGAATTGTCCTACAACTTTAACTTGAGCTTTTGCATGGAGTTGTTTCTCACATATACTTCCCCCTTCCATATGTTGTTCAGCAACATACCTCCTTTTCAATGCTACTTAACTGAGCTAGCTTAATTACTTATTATGCATCTCCCTGGCAACAACACAAATAAAAATGTAATTAAACAGATTATTATTTTTGAGACTATATTTTGTCTTTGCTGGAAAGCTAAAGACTATTTTCACTGTGAACTTGAGAAGAGATTTATAGCAAGAGTATATTATGAGGTACAAGCAACTCCTTCTTGCACCTTGCTTTGAAGATGTAGATTTTGCCATGAAGAGTAAAAACTTCCTCATATGCACATTATTAAAATTAATTATATCTTTAAAAATATAGACTCAGGAGCCTTACATTCTAATTAAGTTTCATTGGCTTTGGAGAGACTCTTAAGACCAGAATAGTGACCCCATCATTCAGGTCATCTGTAGGAAATGGGCGAAGATCACAGTGAAACAGTTTGGGCACAGGTTGAGTGTGTAAAAACAACAGGATTTTCCAAAGTCCCATTTTTACATTAAATATTTTATATCATTATATATAATGTTATTTAATATTTTACATTAAACATTCATACTGAACATATATGCCTGGAAATTTAAGGACATGCATTCATACTAACCTCCAGGCTTCTCAATAATTAAACAAAGACATAAACTAAACAAACAAACATAAAAATCAAACACAGAAGTAAGCTAGTGATACCACTTCAAAAGTCAATGTAAAAAAATATTCCACTGTACTAGGACACTGATCATTCTGAATCTAGCCCTCAAAACTGAAATAATTTATACACACAAAAGACAACCCTCAGAAAAATACAACTCTTTCCCTGTAGTTAAGAGCCAAAGCTGATTCACAAGCCCACAAAAACTTGTTTGCACATAAATTCACTGCAACTTTATTGGGTTCACTTTAAAACTTTGAAGCTGAAAATAGAACCTGCTTTGAAATGACCTTGTCTCTTTTACCCAGACTTGAAGATTCTTACTGCGCTGACAGAAAGCTGAAAGTTTCTCAGCTTTACATACAAATAAATCATACAAAGCCCTGCAGGACCAACTGCATTACTCTAGCCAGCCTTATAACAAAACAAGCATCAGCAGATCCAGCAACTATGTTACAGAAGACCTGGTTTATCTCAAATCATGTGAATAGTGACAGTAAGTTAAAAAACCTGATCCATTAGATCATCACAGCAATGTACCCTTTGATAGAAGTTCTTTGTTAATGTAATGGAAGATCATGAAATAGGGTAAAAGATCACATTTTTAGGAAAGAACTAAAATGAACATTTTAATTGACATAATGCAGCAGTTTAGTTTTAAAAGTTAAGACAGCTGCAGTATGCCAAATGTATGACCTAACTACTTCGTTTGAAGACAACAATAATGGCAAATCTAACTGAAAACACCATTATTTTCCATAAAGCACTTCCAAATACTGGAGCGTGGAAGTATTAAGTTTAAAACTGAAAAGTAGGCCAATATGCTCATGGAAAAGGCAATGAAGATTGAATTAATTCTCTCTTTGCTCCGTAGGACCTACTCAATTCAAAGAGTTTATGACTAGAAATTTAAAATAGAGCTTAGAAAAAATGCAAGTAATGAGTGGGTCAGATCTAAGATCTACTTATTCTGGTCTCCTCTCTCCATTGCTAGGGTGGATATTTAAGGACAGGAGGAGAAGCAGTAAAAGTTTGCACCACTACAGCCTTCAAGATATAGAGGCTTAGCAACTTCCTGACCAAGAGCGCTGGCTTTGAGTTTAATAACTCAGTAAATTTTTCTGTGGAGTTCACTGATCTGCTTTTTGAACCTGATAGTTTCAGCATCCAAAATTTACTGTGCCAAGGAAGTTGGCTGGGCATAGACAACCTAACCAAACTCTTCCCACTTTCCAGGAGCATGGTATTCTTTTGGGTTGATTTTTGTGTTTTAACACCATGCAATCTGTAGCTACTAAAAATAAAGCCATGGTGTCATATTTGGTTTGGAAGTTCCTAAATCCCAAAAAGCTGAAAGCATTTTCTGTGGATGTATCTCAACATACTCATACTTTTTATGCATTTTTCCCTAATCAGCTACTGTTCACCATCATCACAGACAGATTAACGGGTTAGAGGGACACATATCAGGCCTAGAATGGCTAAAGTTACAGGATTCTTTTAAAAAAGCAATTATAAAGTAACAACATAACTATTACATGTAAGCACGCCCCTTCCAACACATACGTTGGTTTGTATACTGATATATACATAAGCGCTTTTCAGTCCATTTGTTCATGCTATTTTGGTTACAGAGTATATAAATATTTGCAGGAGCAAGACCTGAAATATAGGGTTTATAACAGTTTTAAAATATGTAAATATTTTAAAACTTCTACATACAGAATATATTTGTGTTTTAATAACACACTTTTATAACATACTGAATTACGCATAACTTATTAAATCAATATAAAATATCAGATAAAGGAGCTTAGGTAAAAATTTCTTTCAGACCTTTCAAAAGAATCAAAATATGGATACAGCTAACTCCACTTGTCATGAAAAAACTTTAATATTAAATTCCTGAAAATTCTTGAATTAAGATAATTAATAAATTAGCTGTGCAAGTCAAGTACTTTCAAATTTAAAAAAAAAAAAGGCAAACCCTCAAACGCAACCCAGTATCAGTCCACAGACTCACTCAACAGCCTGACCCACTCATAATCTAACACTCAGTACTCCAATATTTATTTGCACAAGGAGCCAGCTGAGAGAAGCGTGTGCCCATAGCTCCTAAGTGATCCAAGCTTGCTTTAAGGAAGGATCAGTTGGAACAAGCAACCCTTCAAGTTCAAGGCTTCAAAGAAGTGCCGCACCAAACTTCTCCCTCAAAGAGTGCAGGCCCCCATCCCTCACTACAGCCTTGCTCTCCCAAAGGCAGATACCATATGCACAGCAACTTAACCCTGGTCTGTCACTTCACTGGAGGAGGAGAGAGAACCACCCATCACTTGCAGCTTCTCCCTTCTCAACACTCAGGAAGGGCAGCCATACAGAAAAGGGCTGTCAGACTAGTATTGAGGTTCACTTCACTGTCAACATGTCATTGCTTTTCCTGCACACTCCAGAACAAGTAGAACACTGCAATCACTGCATGAACCAGCTGACCCCAGCACCTACACAGCTTTCTACACCACTTCCAAGTTACACATTGAAAAAAGCCAACAAATCTTAAAGGGGAGGAGAGGGGGGTGTTAAAAAAAAAACAACCAGAGAAAAACCCCACCAACCACACACAAACCACCCAGGTTTTTGGGTTCCTTCTGACAGGATATTAACAGAGGAACTATTCAAGAATTTTTATCCCCTGTAGATTTACCACACGTCCTGCTTCTTTTTTAACATTAACTGCCGCAACAAGTGGAATGAGTTCACTAGCCATCTGTCATCTGCTTCGCTGTAGGAGCAAAGCATATTATGAAGTTTCTTTTACATTTCTTTTGTTTTAGAACTATTAATACATTGTATAAAACAAAAAAAAAAACAAAAAAGAGTATTTGTATGAAACATAGACTATGTATCATTATAACCTTACTTGTTCCCAGTGAAGTCTTTAGCAGCTCACACAAAGAAAAGACTGTGTAGGTTTCATCTCATACTAATTGTGAGTTTACATTTCCTCACCAAACAGAGCATGGTCACATCTGTACAGCAGGGAGCAGCTAAGGGCTCCCCATCTTCTCAGAGCTCTTACTGTCTCACAGGAGGGAGGCTGTCTGCCATCAATGTTCAGGAGACAGATACTGTGCTCTAAGTCTGCATTACTGCTTTAGGTCAGGATTCTTTCTTGAGGTACATCTGATCAATCACACCAAGGTTTGGTTCATGTTGCAGGCCCATCTTAAGGCACATGCACTGTTTCTCTTAGATGCAGAGAAAAAGAGATTAAAATAATAAAAAAACCAAAATGTGAACACTCCAAAAATGTACCGAATGCACCTAATTTTTCAGTATTTCAGCCTCATATTTGCATTCATTCCCTGAGACCAGACTGCATCTAGTCCAAAATAAAACATTAAGCCCCCAAATACACTTACAATAAGTCATCAAAACCAAAGGCTTCAGTCTAATGATCTGCTTCCATAAGTCCATGCTGCTTGCTAACATAGACAAAGCCAAACATTGCAAGAATCTGCATTGCATCTCATCCTTCCCCCTTCCCAAGGGCAGTAAGCAAAAAACAAGGCAAAGTAAAACTACCACTAAGGGCTAACAAGAGCTTTCCCACTGCAAAAGCCAATAAATTCCTTGTATAAGAAATTCAAAAGCTCTGTTTACATATTACAGTAGCAAACACAACGGATGCAAAACTAGTCTACTCAAGTAATGGCTTTAGTCTTTCAATTCTGAAGTGTTTAAAAACAATATCAAAGAACAAATAAAAGGACTATAGATGAGTTATACACAATCCTAGAGACATGATTACTCTGAACAAGATATTTAATATTTATTTAGACATAATTTGAAGGAGACTGATACAGATTTTACTGCAGTGATGGTCTTAGAATGAAAAGGAATGATGTTTGGAGACAGTATGTTATAGTTAGGCTTTGTATATACAATGTAAATAAACAGAACTTGGTAAAACTCAAAAGCCACAAAAACAATTAAGCACAAGCCTCAAGAACCATTTATGACCAGAAAACCTGCATGAAGCACAGCTGCAAACATTTAAAGTACTCAGTTTCAGTGATAAATAGTACAGCTCTCCTGGATGGCATCATTTCTAAGAGATGTAGTGAAGACAGAAAGACTACATTCTGAGCAATCACTTGAAAAATATTTAGTAATACAGAGTTTTATATCTAAACTGGGGGACCCATGTATGCTCCCATGTTTCCAGGTTTAGACTCTAACCCTGTATCAGAACAAAACCTAAGCATGCAACCTTTTCCTCACCTGCCCCAAGAAAATTCAGCAGCACAAGCTAGAAGCAATCTAGGGCATGCTCCACCTAGGCCTTGGTCTACTGGGAGTCTAGAAATACTGGTCACATTGTGAAATGTCCTTGTCCTAAAGAAAGGACAAGAGCTGTAGTGTGCCAACTCATCAACAGGGAGGAGTATAGCTTTGGAAATCAGATTGCTCAAACTGAAGAGCAATACACAAGTAGAGGCCATGCACATTTGGGAACTGCACAAAGAGGACCCTTCCTCTGGGAAAGTATTAGTAAAACTTTCTAGTCTCCTCCTTCTCCAGCAGCAAGGCCCTACTGTTGTATATTTCCCTATTCTGAAAACTAAATTAAACCTTGTTTACCTACAGCACATTCATTTAACATTGAGTCGGGAAGTCTTTCAGAAGAAAAGAGATAAGATAATATTTTCATACAAAAAAAAAGACAGCAGACTGCCCATCTTGTTTTCTGCTGACCTTTCCAAGGTACCCGAGCACATGACAGACAGAAAAGAACTTCATGACCCAACTCAGAGTCCAGTTCCAACTCCAAAAATCCTCATCTTGTGCCCATACATGGAATAAGTACATGCACATGTACAAAACATTCAGCTAACAAAGATGCAAAATCCTTTTTCTCTTAATTGACAAGTGGTGTATGTGGGTTCTACATCTACACAATAATTCCTGTCCTTATATGACATTTACTCTAACCATGATCCTGAAAGATATGTAAGATCCACTTACTCACTTATTTACCCTATTAGCCTCTGCAACAAGGAGCTCATGCTTCAGTATTTTATTAACAGCCAACTCGCTCCTTCCCACTAGCACAAGATAATTCTCATCATTGTGTTAGTGAAAGTTAGTTTAAAAAACAGCATTGTCTGGAGAAATTCTATCCAATTTATATCGAGAACACTCACAAACAACTGATATTAGTACTCCAGATAAAATATATTATACATTTCAGAAGGGGTCTATTACAAGAAGGTGGTTCTTCTATGTAAGATATCAAAACCTGCATACAATAGGTAATTTCTTTATTCTCCAACATGAAAAACTGCTCCTTAAAATCACTAAGAAAAAAAACAACACTAAAGCAGAACTATCAGAAAAGCATATTCTGTGGGAAGTAGTATTAACTAATAAAATTTTAGTAGCAAGTAGAGAGCAAAAAGTAGAAAGTAGGACAAAACAGGTTTCAGTAGAAAAAGCATGCAGTTGAGAGGCAGGAACTCCTAATTTCCATCTTAGGCCATCCAGACAGATGTTACAACTTGTCCAAGGCTGCATTTAACCTATGGTTCAATTTCCATAAATGAATGAAATAACAAAAAAACACACTCTAGGTGCTACTTGCCTTACAGCCACAATATAGAGCTAATTAATGTTTGTATAATGCTTTAGTAATGCAACAAGTAATAACGAAACATGAGGTCTCCAGCCCTGATGGTATCTTATTATTGCACTTACACAGATTATAACCTATGATAACTATGACTGAAGACAGTCATTGTCATAAACGCTTTTACATGCTTATAACTTTCCAAGCTGTTTACTGCTGTGGTTGAATGTTTCCCACCTTTGTCTTAACCCAAAGGTTAAGACTTTGATTCAAAAATGTCAGTATTGATTGTAAGACATCATTCTTCCAGAGTAAAGCAATTCTGAATACTTTCAATTCTGAGTTTTATCATTTCATCTTTCTAATTAGAATGACACAGCTCCTCATAAGCAAAGTCACACACAGTTTGAAAAATCAGCTCTTAAGATAAAACTTTACATTGTAAAGTTTTGAGTATTAGGCACAGAGGGGAAAAAACTATATACCTAAATATCAGTTACAGTTGTTGCTGTTTAAAGGCGTAGGAACCTGGTTCCGAAAGCACACGGCTACCGCCCAATAACCGTGCAGTCCATCAGC
>JANHFX010023062.1:22861-45653 GCA_027560015.1 Chloroceryle amazona | reverse complement strand
ACACTGGGGGGTGCAGAAAGTGAAAGGTGGCACCTGCAGGGAGGAGGGGACAGGGCAGGTGACCCCAAACTGACCAGCGAGGGATCCCAGCCCATAGACAGCGTGTTGGGTATAAAGCTGAGGGATCTGGAGGTTCTATAGCTTGCTTGCTTGCTCATTGCTCTCTCTCTGGGGGCTCCTGGGCTCTTCTCTCCTCTTGTCCCCCTTTGCCAGCTTTGCTTGCCTTGGCTCAGGTCCTCTTTCGGTTCCTTCCTCAGAGCACCCAAGGAGGCCTCTGTCTGTTCTGCTTTCGATCCCAATCGGTGTGATCCTGAATCCAGTACCAGAATCCAGCTCCTGGACACAGCTCCCGTCTGCTGTGGGCCCAGGCTGGGACCCCCTTGGTGCCTGCTCCACAGCACCAGTGGTGACAGTGATGGAATTGCCATCAGGGGGGTTGGGTTCCATACTGGTTTGTATAGATTTGTACATATTCTGTTTTTTTATTATTATTTTCCTTCAAGCTGTTCTAGTTTCCTTTTCTACTGGCTGAGTCTCTCTCTCTCATTCTCTTTCTCTTCCCCTTTGGGGAGGGAGAGGGGTTAACAGAGAGCATCTCTTATTGGTCTGAGGGGTGACCCTGACCTTAAACCATGACAAAGAAGTGCAGCAGTTAAACACCAGCGGGTTCTACCATTCTCTATGGACAGTGACAAGCAGGAAAAGGAGGTGGCAGCTTTGTGTGGAGAAAGAAGCTGTAGCATCCCTGCTCTCTCACTGCTTAACTCTGGCAGCAAAACCTTCAGTCGCTGATCCAGCAATTGCATTTTACAGCTGACTTGTCTTAAAGACAGTTTGGGGCCTTCTGTTTAACAGAAGTTTGTCTACACATCCTGCCCACAGTAGGAGAGCACCTAAGATGGTTATTTGGAAAACTGTGCACACGGGGCCTTTGGGAAGTTGCTGGGAAACTATCTCCAGCCCTCACTGGTGCAGCTACTTCACCTGAACTTTTCAGTGTTACTGTACAGACAGGTTCAAACAGGCTGCCAGGTTAACACAGTTAAACTGACTGCTTCCCATCCTGGGAAATAGAAGCAGAGATTGGATGGAGTTTCCCTTTCCAAAGGAAGACACAATTTTTGAGGGGTTTACAGCAGCACCCCAACTCTGGCAGCTGGGTCTGTGTGGTTTAGGTTCTGAAGCCATGATCTTCCACTGCAGCAGTGTAGGAAACAGCTCCCTAACAGTGCTGAAGTTAGCTGTCCTGGCTGAAGACCATGTGTATCTCAAAAACTAAGCTGCTCTCTTATGTTAGATGTCCACGTGACCAGCATAATCACAATGGGGTTTTTTTCAACAGTGTTCTTCCTGAAACTGCTGCTGCCAATTCAGTACTCAAAAGTTTGTCCCTAGAAAGTTTGAATGCCTGAGAGTAAATCTGATGAGTGAGCAGGTGCTATTTTCACATGAGTTTATTATTATTTTTTTCCCCTCATCTGGCATCTCTGGGGGTCTGGCTGTTCTACCTCCAGCAGAACAGCATCCAGTATCTTTGCAGCCTTAGGGCTTGCTGATGTTAAAATATGCAGCATAACTGCTTAAATGAAGCTTGGAGGAAAAAAAAAAGAATATTATATGCCACTATGTGTGCACTTTTAGCTGTACTACTAAATGTGCAACTGTTCAGTTACTTTCCTGTAAGAAATCAGCACTGCTTCCTCAGAACAAGAGTAACATCAGACCTTATGCAGCACTGACCATGTCAGCTGCAGAATTTGAAGGCATCAGGAGGTTCTTGACCTTCCTGAGTTTGTCAGAGCTTGTGTATAATGGAGTAGAGGGGGAGAGCTGTGTTTAATAAAGAGCAGCTGAACTTGAGGCAGTGTATTTTTAAATGGGAACACAGGAACCAAATCTCTGACAGTCATTATACATGGAAAAAGTTTGTCCCTCAGAGAGAGTTGCAGAAACAATGGGGAACTGAGTCCTGCACAAAAGCAGAAGCTGTGGCCGCTGTCTGTGGGACAGCCAGGAGAAGGGGAGGAAGCTGCAAGGAAGGTGGAAACATCAGGAGGAAAGGGCAGACAGCCTGGGCTAGCTGGGAACAGTTCACCAGGCTTACTGGGACACGGGCAACCTCTTTTGCTCCCCATTTTGTGCCTACTATCAGTGGGAGTCCTGTTCCCCATGGACTGATCCAGAAGGCAAATCCTCACATTCCAGTGCTCCTCCAGGGTCAAACACTCCGCTTGTGTCACCAGGAGATTCAGCTAAAGCTGGCAGACCAACAGGTGTGCTCTGGCTGATGCCTGCCACCGAGGTGTACAGAAGTCTGACAGTCTTTATGAGGTTGCATCACGTTTCAGTGGTTGGTGTAAGAGGAGTAACTCAGGAACATAGGCTTGATCTGTTCTATTTAGGCTGCGCTTTCTCACGTGCCCAGCCAGCCATAGCTGGGAGTGGCTTTTCCCTCTCAAATCCTCTCTCCTTTTTTTCTGGAGAAATAAAGTGACAGGGTGCTGCTTCTGGAGCTCACTGGCATCAGTGCTAGGTACAGTATCTTGAGTCTGCCCACAAGATGCCTGCCAGCTCCAGGCAGGCATCTGCATTCGGTGGAAACCTTCTTTAAAAATAGGCTTTAGTGTTTTGTTCTTTCCCAACGAAAACAATCCACACCCCATGAATCATCATCTGGGCTGATTTGGTTTTCCCACCATACACAGCTGCCAAACAAGTCCTTTGAGTCATGCAAGCCATAGAAATCCAACCCAAATGTTTACATGCATCCACACGTGTATGGGCAAGGCTGTGACATCCCGTGCCCGTGAGTACTTTTGCCATATTGCACATGTACATGTGCAGGCACCTTTAATAACCAATACAAGGATTCCTTTCTAAACCTGTGGTGGGCTTCCCACTGGTAGAAAGGGGTTGTTTTGTGTCAGAAGGATTAGTCTCAGCCTGATGCCTTCTTTGCACAGTTATTAGCAATATGCAGAATGAATAGCACAAAAAAAAAAGGGGGGAATCCGATAGACTCTGAGTAAAAAGTTCCTGTAAGGGTGGTCCCTTTTCTTTATGTCCATTTTTCTTTAGTTTCTGCTCACTGCTTCTCTCACTTGATCTTAAAAGCAGATTTGTGGAGCTGAAGGTCTAGATAATAGCATGTTTTAGTTTTAATCACAAGAGCTTTTAGTGTTTTCAGGTTCCATGAAGCTTATAAAGATTTATTTTTTTCATCAAGTGATTAAACAAGGTCGATCTTTCCCATCTGTAATGAGCTGCAACATGGATACACATGCCCAAAGATGAACCCTTTATTGCAGTATTTTTTGCACATCTTGTCAAATGCTTCCTTTAAGGAGATTTTGTTATCTGTAACTAAAAATACTCCTTAACTACTCCTTAACCATGAGAGAAAATATGTTGTTCTTTAATATGAAGTGGAACAATGCAAAGACTGAGAAAGGCTTGATCTAAAGTTCAGTGAGGCAAGCAGGAATTCTGCTGGCACCAGTGGGCTCTGAAGTTTCAAAGAGCTGCTCATTCACAAATAGCACTTTCTTTATTCAGCTGGTTTCTGGAACGCAGCAGCTTTGTGTTCTGCTTCTGCATTTTCCCCCCTTTGTAATTATGTCACTTCTTTCACTGAATATATAACCAACTTAACACCCTCTGCTTTTATTCCCTTTAATACAGTTTCCTTTTGACCCAAGCATCTGCTGCCAAGGAGAGAGAGGAGTAGAAATAAATTGCTCATACGAGGACAGCAGAAGAGCTTTCTCTCCAGCCTGGTGAATGGCCAAGTTCACAACACTGCAAGTCAGAGCAGCGCCCGAGGGAACCCCGAGCAAAATCAGGGGTACACATGTTTCATTTGTTCTGTTGCTTTTCCTGATTTACAGTCCAAGCAAATGAATACTTTTGGTTTGTTTCTTAAGAAAAAAAAAGGTATCTGAATGGTTTTCTTAGCTAGATTAGATGTTTTGCTTGTTTGTTTCCCCTGGGCTTTGTTCTATTCTTGGTGAGTAAATCTTCACATGCCTCTGTCCACTTTGGCCTTCTTTTGAGGCAAGTGTATTCTCTCTAAGGTTCAATACATCTGATGACAAAGAATTCTGTATTTAAATAAGATTCAGCACATTTAGCTTAGCTCAAGCTCCCTTTCTTTAAACCCTTAAAGTCTTTAAACTAAACACTGATCTTAAACTATTTTCTTCTGTTGGATAATACTTCTGCTTTTCCTGAAACGTAGCAAAATGCAGGCAGTTCTCTCTCTGATTCTAGGATTTGGCTGTGCCACCCTATATCTAAAATAAAAAACTAAATAAACCCCTCAGAACCAGGAGATAAAGCAGGAGGGCTGGTCTGCAGCAACTGTCACCCTGCTCAGATGAATAGGGATGGGGTGGTCTCTTTTTTTCATACGTTGCTACCCCAACAATTGCAGCATGGTACTGATTGTGAGTAACGCTGCCCAGCTCAGCTAAGTCCTGACAGACCTGATTTTTCCTGGCTATGTGTTCTCATGATTGGCACTGCAATGCATAATTTTAGCCATTTCCTAGGTCAGTGGAATTTTTGCTTGAACAAAAGTTTCAGGACGTTGTTTTTCCATAAGTTTAATTATTCCTTTGGCTGTACAACTGGGTTGTTTCCTCGGGTTTCTGTTCTCAGGGAAGCTACTTTCTATAATTACTCTAAAAACTCCTCTCTGGCCATTCCCTTGTCTACCACTGACAGAACACAAAACTTTTTAGGTCCATAAAAATTTCCTTTTCTCTACAGTGCAAAGGTTACCAGATAAGCAATTATTGCTGCTTTAATGTGCTACAAGATGACAATGGTCTCCTAATTTCAACAAGTGATTTTCCATTGATTTGTACAGAATGATTCCTGGTTTATACCAATTGGAGCAGAAAAAAAGAAGGAGGCCTTAGCTGTGGAATCCACGTTCTGATTTCCCTCAGTGCATAATTCTCACCAACAAGAAAAAAAACAGCTTCAGTACAACAGAGGAAAACCACCAGACTTAAATTATCTGAGGACTATGCACATCAGTTTTAAGATAGGAGATAGGGGTATCTTTTTATGAATGTCCTAAAAATTGAGCACAGTGAAGACTTTCAGAGCAAATCCAGTCCTGAACCTGTAGCCTTACTGGAAGCAGGAGCTCAAGAGAAAGCAGTCTTGTCTAGGAACTGCTTTTGAGCCAAATCCAACCGTTGTACAAGCTACCTCAGGGAAATAAATGCAAGAGGTTTTTTTCCTCTTCACAAAGCATCCACTGCCATTACCTCATTCCTATTATCTTCCCCACGACAGAAGGTCTACAGCCCGTTCAGAGGGCAACTTGGATTTCATCATTCTCATCCCATGGGAAGCCATTCCACCTGCAGCTATGCAGCAAAATAAGAGCCAAATATTGGAGAATTTCCTAAAGTCCTGAAAGGAGCCAAGTGCCTGACTTTGATAGGAAACCATTGCTTCTGTCAAATGAACTTGGCACTGCAGAAGCTATCGCTGAGCACTCGCTGGCCATGCCACTGGTTTGCAGGGTGCTGAAGAGCACAATTAGCTGCATTTCATCCAAACCTGGTTTCTGTTAAGCATATGTTCTAGGCTCCCTTTTGGGGAAACTTCAGCGTCCCATAAGCATCCTATAAAAGTCCCTGTCAAGCTGTGGTGAAATAGATGAGTCAGTGTGAAACTGGTCTGAATGAAATCAATGGATGTTGGTTGTAAAAGCAGACCAAAAAGAAAAAGGAAAAAAAATAAAAGGCAAAACAAACCAAGAACAAATAAACCCCCCCCAACTATTAAAATGCAGAGATTTTCTGACTTTTCTTAGAATAAGACTGATTGGAATTTTCTCTGCTTGTCTACACTCTGGAGGGTGGTTGAGCTGTACTTTGACACGCTGGGTAATCACAAGAAGAGGCCTGCTTCTTTGTGGCTGCCTTGGTGCTGAGTTAGAGGAAGAGGTGTGTATTTTGGTGAGAGAACAATTCAGCCCTCCTCTAATCAAGGGTGACTGCACAGAATCACGTGTCCAAGCCTCAAAATGTGCTAATGCAATTAAGGATTTGCTTATGCTGAAGATTTCTGCCCTTCCTCTTTATAGTTCAGGTGGCAGGGTTTGGGGATTGTTTTGGTTATGGTTTTTTGGGGTTTTTTTCCCCCCAGAAATGCTGTAGTTGTAAGAAAAATCCCAGCGTATGACAAGACTGAATGTGTGTTTGTGGATTAAAGAGAAAGAACGAAACCCACCCACCTAGTAGGGCAGATCCAAATGAGGGACTGCTTGGCAATGATTATACTTTTGTAAAGACAGAGTAGATCTGTGAGACTTTGAAACCAGCCTTAGCTGCTTTGCTCCTTCCCAACAGATCACCACAATCCATTTCTCCCTTACCGAGTGAGGCATCTGTTTGGGGACCAACTCAATCCATGTGGTTACTGAAGGGGGAATGTTAAAAATAACCTCTGCATTTTCCCAAGTCTATTTTTAACCCGGAATGCTTAAGTGCTCTGCTTGACAGAATTACTTGACTGACAGGTCAGGCCAGTTGAGGGTACAGGCAGCTTCGGGCTTTGCTCTCAGAGCTAGGCTGTGGTGGGACTGCACCTTTAGGTATTTTCTTATTTTATTTTACAGTCTATTGTTTTTTAATGAAATATGAACACTAAGCACATGAGCTCTGAGTTGACAGCCCGACTGTTCTTGGTACTGTGAGCACATGGATTAAAGTCAGCTGGCTGAGATTCTGCTTGGTGCTGAGGAAGGGTAGGAGCCTTAGGCTACAGTGCTCTACTAAAGGTGCTTCAGTGCATTGCTTGATTTAAGAACTAATCTGCTTGTAGGGAGAGAAAACACACCCTCTTGAGTGTATACAATGGAGGTCTTTCCATGGATCTCTGGTCAAAAGAAGTTCATGGCAAGGGTACAGAGAAGTTGGTGTGTTCTTCCCAGGGAACATTTCCTTTCAAAGGCTGGTTCACCACGTTCCCAGTCCCCATACAGCCACAGAGAGAAGGATGCCTGCCTGGCTCTGAACTGTACAGCCTAAGGGATATATACACTGCATATATACGCAGCGTGCGTACGCGTGACCCTTGCCTTAGCTCCCCTGAGGTCAGCTCAGCACCGTGCCTTGCTCAGGCATGTGCCGTTACCAAGTATTTGATGCACTCTGCTCTCAAGAAAGAAAGATCCCTGGGACTGATTAGTTTATGACGAGTTTTCACAAGCTATCATTGTGTCATCTGCATAGCAATTGTCAGGATAACAATAGTGTGTACTACCTCACTGACCTGTTCGTTATCCCTTTCAGCATGACTTGAGCAGCCAGCAGCTGCATTGTTTACACCTGCTGGTAAACATTAGAGTGGGTGATGAGCTAATGCAAGCTCTTATCTGAGATTTGCTGCCTTGCTTTTGGAACTTCTGCATATCTGGTCATGTCCCATGCAGCTTTTTGAGCCTCATTTTAGCTGCCTGTGTCAACACGTAGGAAAGCCACCAGCAGCAACGGAGCATTTCTGTGGAGTTCTGCATTAGGCATCTGTTTGGTATGGGAAAGGAAGAGTGAGTATGTATTTGTCTACTTTGGATGTTACACATCGAGTACTTATGAAGCTAGAACCCATTTTCACTCTTCATCTGAGACATCCATGCTAATACAGTCCAGCAATCCCATGGTACAGATGTTTTCATATACTTGTGCTTTCATTTCCCTTTTTAATTCTGCTGAAAGTTTGGGTACTCATGGATCCATTTACCTCAGCCATAGAATAAAATATCTAAAGTCAAACCACTCGTCTCATATGAGGCACAGCTGCTGGGGAGAAAAGAAGGAAAAAAAAAAAGGTGATTTCCTTTGGAAAATTGACCTCTTTTAATCTTTTCCATTTTTAAGTACCATGTACTCATCCACTTTGATCATGAAGAGCTTCTCCTGTTTGTTCAGATACAAGGAAGAACTCAGTTACTAAACCGTTGCGTGGTTCTTCCTCTAAAGAATAGCTGAAATGAGGATCATTATCCACATTTCTCTTTTTAAGTCACCTAAAGGCCGGTGACATCTTACTAATTTTCTTAATTTTTTACACTCCTCTTAGAATCATCTTGTTATTGTGAGAGGAATTCATTAGTAAAGTAACGTATCCAAGCATTCCCCTGGGATCCAATGACTCATTTCACCTTATGTCTTGAAACAGAAACCAGATGATTCTGTCTGACAATTACCTTGGTCATATTAGTCATGATGGTCTCAATTATTCAAATAACTGCAATAAGAAAAATAATACTTTATTATTATTATTTATTCTAAAGAAAATTTGGTAACAAGCACTCTTCCTAATCCGTAGGGAAAACAGCAAGAGGTTGGAAAAAAACCACATAGTTTTCTAACAAAAGTGATGGAAGTCAAAACTTTCTCGGAGACAAAATCACTATAGGTTTTGTTTGTCTGCTTGTTTCCTAGTTCTGCCAGTAAAATATTTTCCTATTTCAAAATCAAACTAGAAGTGGGATATCGTTTTGGTAGAAAATTATTCATCACCTCAGGCTTTTTTATGGCATCCTTATCTTCTCATATCTCTTAATTCCTGATTAACTCCTGACGCTTTTCTTCCTTCTCTCCCCTATGGAGATACAAGCCCAGTTTCTCAATGTTTTTTCCAGTCACACTAGTGGGGAGGAAATACCAAATTCATGACAGATTCTTGTCTATGCACAGCAGGGTACTCCAGCCACCAGTACCTGACATGCACTCGAGGACTTCAAGCTCTGGAGTTACATTGCTTCAACCATTTCGAATGACTTCTAGAAACTGGAGTGCAGTTACAAGGGGATCTGTGCTGTCCCTTCTTACTCATGCTCTGTCCCCTCCCTTTTGGACATAGTTCCTCCTAGAGTTTCAGCTTGCTTTCGTAAGATGTACCATCCTCCTGGGCTTGTGTGCACTACAAATACAATAGCTTTAGCCAAAGAACAAATACCTTCAAGCTACTGCCAGGCTAGATTTTGATTGCCTGTAGTCATCAACATAGCTTTATAATTGGGAAGGACATGATTTGGCTCATTATGCAACTATCTCCATAAAAGGAGGAAGTATTTCTCTTCTTGGGAGGAAATTAGCATGAGTAATAGCTGGTGTTGAACCGGATTACGCAAGCTGGTGCTGAACACAGGCTCTAGTCACTGACTTAAGGCTAATGGTGGGAGGTACAGATCTAGGGGAAGATGTGGTATGGGTTCTAATACGCTCACCATGTTACAGGCAGAGGGAAGGCCTTCATTTTACATGTAGATGAGATTAGAAACAAGATTGCCTCCTTTAGGTTTCATGAAAGGGAAGCGTGGCATGAGCGAGGTTTTTATCGTCTCTTTCCATCTCCCTTTTTGCCTTTCCTCAAGAGCACTTAAAGGGAAAATGACCAGAGCATCCTAAAGCACTGAGCTGTGAACAGCACTCGCTGTGCTGCTGTTTCAGCTCTCCCAAACAGGGCTTTGCAGTACCCAGCCATCAGGGCTATAAAAGATTCATTCACTCTCCTGCTTGCTTTTCATTTCTTTTAAACATTTAGAGACCTATTTACATGCCCTGTAAAACAGAAAAATCACAGTGTTTGGAAACCTTTCTAGTGAGGGATGTGCCTTTTTCACTCGGGGTGGCTGCTTTTCTGCTACAGATTACCATCAGATGTATTTCACTGTCATAAAAACTTGGTTTAGGGGGTTGAATTTGTAGTCATTTTCATACTTATTTATCATTCCTTACTTTGTTGTATTTACTCCTCACTATTTTTATTTTGGTAATGCCCTGCCATTCTCTTTCCCTCTCCATTTCTAAGGCCCAAGTCTGCAGCCAGGCACATTCCGATGATGGGAAAGGTTGCTGTGATCAGCAAAAATAATCAACATTCGTTTGAGATGAGAAAAAAGTCAGTAAATGGGTTTCCTCTAATTCTGCTTTGTCAGAAATAGCATTTTGGTTTATGGTGCCACAGCAGAACTGGAAAGCTTCACATCTGCCAGGTATGTACAAACCCCCAGCCCCATTCTGACTTCTCAGGGTAGGTGGAGAGATGGTCCCGTTTGTGGCTTCATCCTCCACAAGCAGTTTGGCTTTCTGTAGCTAAAACATTACAAGCCCTCCTGTTTGGATATAGACTGATCCCTAAAACTGCAAATCCCGTAATGAGAAACTCCTGTTGAAAATGGCTGTGTGTCAACAGGATATAAAGGCATCAGTCAAGATTGCTCTAGCACGATGTGTAAGGCAGACACACGAGGGTACTTACCCATTTTGGGGCTGTGGGCTTTCAGCTTCAAAATCCTGTCTCTCTTCCCGATGTGATGAGATCATACTTGAAGGGTAATCTCGAGCATCCTCCCTGAGCCCTTCTGCCTCCCAATAACCTTCCTCCTTGTGTGACAGAGTAGATCTCTGGAGGTGTGCAGAGGTCTCAGAAATGTGTGGCTTTTTGCTCTGCACTGACCCATCATGATGTCCATGATAGTCGGAGTGTCTGACTAGCCTTGCCAATCCCGGTGTACTACAGAGGAGCAAAAGCTGCACTAACATTGTGAGCTTTTTCCCACCCAGTGACACCTGTCTCGTGTTCTCTTCTCTGAAGCTCAGCCTAGATTGATTCAGGAATGCCCCAGCAAATGTTCTTTAACTGGAAAGTTGGAAGAAGGAAGGAAAAATTAAAAAAAAAAACCAAACCAACCTACAAAAAAAAAAAAAAAGGGTTTGTAACAAAGAGCGGAAAAGGCTTTCGACCCTCCCAGCTACTGTGGAAACGTCCGTGGCTATTGAACAATGTGAGTCTGGTTCCTGTGTGGGGCTCAAATGTCTCTGACAGAGGGAGGGAAAAAAAGGTGGTAGGAATATAGCTTATTCAAGGAACTTCTGAGCTTGGCTGCCTTCTAAACTTATCTGTGAACAGGAACTCTGCTTTTATCAACTGCCTTCTCCCTCCAGCACAGGAAAAGGATGTTAGCTTAAAGGAAAGGAAGAGAAAAGAAAGGAAAGAAAATACTGAGTGGTGTAACAGACTCTCATTACAGTGCCAGAAAATCTCACAGCCCTGCTTGCTCCTCCAGTGTCTGCACATGGGGTTTTTTTTCCTACAGTTTAGAGTCTGAAATACCCTGGCTTTAGCATCAAAATATTCATGGTATGTACAACAAATGATAAGTATAAAGGGATTGAGAGTGAATACACAGCAAAAAAGAGCTCACGAACATCCATTTGTGTGCAGCCTTTGCAAAACAGCTCTGTGAATCCCACTCTGTTCCCATCAAAGTGGAAGATTTTCATGAAGTCGTCCTTCAGAGAGGTCAGGTATTGAGCAGTTTTAAGAATTTCTGTTTGGGTTGTCATCTCTGGATCTCAGGCTTGATTTTTTTTGGTGATTTTTTGTTTAGTTTTGGTGCATTTTTAATTATTGTTGCCAAAAAATACTTGTGAAGAGCTGCTGTAAAGAGTCACCACATCTTAATAATAAATTTTAAAAGGCTGTGGAGGTTGGATGTAGTTTTCTTACTGATTTAACTTGATGCTGCTGCTTTGAGTTTTGTTGCCATCATAAACTGTTATTTCTTTTTTTTCCCTGACTTGCAGGGTGATGCTCTCTGGCATTTCAAATATAAAATGAAGGAGAACTCTGGTCCACTGGCAAAACAAGTGGGAATGCTGGTGTGGGATTGCTAGATCATGTCTCAGTTTGAATGATGAGATGCACAGCCCTGCAGAGCATTATATGTGAAGGTTTTCTGGAGTCATTCCACTGCCAGCTGAAAAATAGAGGATGAAATCTCTCCAGGATTTTGGAAGGCTTTGTTATTAAAGGCCGTGAATTTGCATCTCCTTATCACAGATTGGATCTGCACCCTGCTCCTTCTGCTTGCTCCTCTCTTATGCTTACTGGAAAAATCTAGGAGAATGCAGAAATGCCCTCACTGAGCTGTGACAGGCACCGCTGGGTAAGAGCAATTAAGCACTAGGGCAGCAATGGTGGCATGTGGAAAAGGTAGAGAAAAGTGGAAAGTAGAGAGATTTTTATAATTTGAAGGGCCAACCCTGCTCTTCCTGTTGTAGTCACTTCTCTGGGGAGATGAAATCACAACTTCTGAAGACTGAAAGAAATAAGCAGCTTCCCTCAGTTCCTTCCTGCTGCTTTTATTTCAAAATTGTGTGCATCCTGCTATAATGCACGTTAATGTGTGAATATTTTATGTGCCATGCTTCACATACCAATGTGCCTTCTTACAAGTAACTGGATGTGACCTAAGCATTATGTTTGTTTGCTTAACAAGACCCTTTATCGGGAAGGAACTGGGACAAACATGAGACAAAACAAACAGCAGCCTTATAACCTGGACCGCTGTGTGCTTGTGGCTTGCAGAAGAGTGATTTTGATGGAGAACTCGTGACCTACTTCCAAACCCTGTGGACTTGTCTTTCAATATAGACCTTTCCACTTAACTCATCCATCAAACCTTTATTCTCTGTGGATGTGATACCTCCCTAGTGGTGGGGCAGTGGTTCTTTGCTGTTCTCCTGTCTCCTTCAGGTGCAAGAACTCATTCTCTGTGCCTGGGCAATGGTGCTGCCCGTAAGCACGGCATTTGGGAAGCACAGATTGCTCAGCCATTTGCAAGTTAATAATTTAGCACGACTTTTGGGTAGCAGTTATGAAAGGTGTTAAAATATTGAGCACGCCGGAGGACTGACATGTGTTTCCTTGGGATGGGCATAGCGCAGGATGCTGCCGTGAGCACACGGAAGGTATGAATTATACAAAGGATCTTCCTTACTATATCCTAGTTAAGGTTTCTGTCTAATAGCTGTTTGATTTGGGGTGGCTGAAGAGGTGGAGCCAGGTAAAGCTGACATACATGGTCATCTGCTTTCTGAGGTCAGTCTCTTCGAGGAGGTACCTTCTAGATGAGAAAGACAACTGTCCACCAGTGAACATCAATGGATATCTATTCAGTTTGCAGTTGCCTAGATTAGGCTTGGTGTACCTTAAGGAGCGGGGTACTGCTGCTGGAATAGAGCTGAATCAAATTGAAAACATTGTTTGAAAAATTAGTAAGTGTTACTCCAAAAGTATCCTTGAAACCCTGTCAGTGAGTGATGTGATAAAAGCGATGTGGAGATGTCTGGACCTGCTCCGATACTTCTCACACATTTCGAACAGTTCTTAGAACAGAGAACCAAAAATATTCCCAACCCCACTCCCTCTTTATTTTGGCAACTAAATCTGACAGGTGACAGATATTGTTCCTCCCTTCTGAGCCCCCAGCCATCAGTGGCTTTTTTTCATATGCCTCTACTCACGAGACCCTTTCCACAGAGTGTTTCTGAGGAATACTTCAAACTATTCAAACTAGTATTCAGACTTCAAACCGGTCTTGAAAGAGTTGAGATTGCCAGGTACACCAGATCCACTGGTATGCCCTGGGATCTTGCTGTCGGGATCACTGTCAGGATTGAGCATCGTCCTGATTACTGTCAGGATGATTCTTTACCTTGTCTGGAAATTACAACCATTTCCATTAAATACAGTGATTTTTTGTCCTTGTTTCTTTTTTATCTTCCAGATACTCCATAATGCTCTTGCTTGTAGACTTAAATTCAGAATTTGTGTATTTAAAATATTTTTTTTTAAAGCCTAGGAAAGAATGTTTTAAAGCCAAGAAAAGATGGAATTATTTTAATAACCGTGTGTTGCTTCAGATTGATATATCCCAGCTCCAAATCTCGGAAGCAGATCTAACAACTGAAATATTTTATGTCTGGGGAAGATGAATAGGACAGTTTTGTTGATAGCTGCACAGCAAGGGAATGACTTCTCATTAGGCGTTGCTTTTTAGATCTGGAAAATGCTGTCTCATTCCCTGCCCGCTGCCGGTGCGCGCAGATGTGAGTACAGCAGCTCCAGGGAAGGGGAGCGCGGGGAGAGGAGGCGGTTGCTGGACTAGGAAGCGATTCCTTTTGGTGGTCGTTCAGAGGAAGAAGATGAATTCTTGTTGATGATATTTTTATTTGTTTGCTCAAAGGCTGTCAGTGGTATTCGCTGGCAGAGATCAGTCATGAAAGCCTGCTGTACTGATAACACTCTGCTTGCTCTGTGCGTGCCCGAAAAATGGTTTGACCATCATTCCCTGGCAGAGGAAATTACTCATCAACTATGCAAACGTACATGCGGGGATTCGAGCCCTAAACTGTCTGCCAAAAGGATGTCAGGCAGCACTAGCTGTTTTCCTTAGGGCAGGAAAATGAATGATCAGAGACAGCTCTCCCTCTGCATTTTGAAGTTTTCATAAACAGGGAGGGGGAGAGAGAGAGAGAGAGGATTTCTGTTTACATAGAGCAAGGTTTGATCCTATTAATGTTCATGTTATTCTCCATACTTCCTGAACAAAGGATATTTACCAGCCACAAAAGCAGCCTGTCTTTCCTTTCCTTACCCGTCTTTCAAACAACATCAGACACCATTTAAATACTCCAATAGAATATGACCAAATCCCACTCCCTTCATCCCCAAAAATCCTTTGTCAGCCGTCAGTCTCCGGCACAAATTAATCATTAAAGGACAAAGTTAAGGTTTTCTGTGCAGAGTAACTTGCAAGTGGGAAAAATAAAATGGAAGAGAAATTAAATCCTGCTTTAACCTGTTGCAGACACAAAGAAAAAGCCGGGGATGGGGAATCTTGATTTCTGCTTTGCATTCTGTTCTTTCCCTTGCTTCTGTGCTCTGGGAATAGGAAGACTTGAGTTGAACTTGTCTTGGAATCACTGGCAGGGATTGCACAGGCCTGCTTCCAGACGTTGGCCACCGAGAGAGAGGTTTAGATGTGTGGGAGGTGGGCAACTGCACCTTTCAGAGACCCTCGAGAAACCACAGAGTTATGTGGTAAAAGACTCAATGGACAAGCCCAAGCAGCCAAAATTCAGATCTTAAAGGAACAACTCGTGGATGGTTTTTCATGGCACAAGCCAAGGCTTTCTTTTGGTATTCTGCAGATCACCTAAATGTTTGCTGAGATATGGATTTGGTTTCAAAGTGATATGAATTAGACTCAATAGAAAAAAAAAAGAGAACTTGATGTCTAGCTTAACAAAATGTATCAGGCACAAAGTTGAGATCCTAGCAAAATCTCAAAGCCAAGCTTGCTTACATTAAGTGCTGTTAGGTTTGCCTGAGGCAGGATTGGCAGCAAAGTGGGACTGACGCATCTGCTTAGAATAGAAACAGGGTACTGCAGGTGCCGTGGGGTGGCAAGCATTCAGGAGCAGTTATTGATGCTTGCCCTATATAGCTCACCTATGATGTTGTCTTGAGTCCAGAGCTTTCCTAAAAGGATTTCAAGGCAAAACGTTGCCTGTGCAAACTGCCTGCTGCCTTGGAAGGGCTCCAGCAACATTTAAATGCCTCTTGTGAGCTCTTTCTGAAGGTCATTGGGAGAGGAGAAGGCAGGAAAGGAGTATCCCACTCGAGGACTGGCTGATAGAATCTGGTGATGATTCATGTTTCGTATCCCAGGATGGATTGATATCTCATGTATTTGTGACCTTTTATAGCAATGCAGAACATATAGAATTCAATTGTACAAATCACAAAGACAGAACAATAGCTTAACAAAATCAAAATACACTTCTCACTCAGCCTTATCAGCTTAGGCATTCTCCTGAAATTATCCATACTAACCATAACCCTGGGAAGCTCTGTGCTCGGCTTTAATGGTCTTAGAAAGCCTAGCAAAAAAAGTAACTGTGCCCTGTAGCAATTGCCCAAGATAGTCAATTCACTTTTTACCAAATGCAGGAAAACAAGACTCCCTTCCTGTGCCTCATGGGAGTCTTGTGACTGATGCTGAGAGCATCTAGGTTAATCTAGTTCCCCAGTAAAACCACGTTTGCGTACCTGCCTGCTTGAATGAACACACACGACATTCTTTATTCAGACTTTTTTCTTTTCTGTGTAGTCATTCCACAGCTGACACTTCCAGGCTGATAACCTGTGGCAGCAGTTGCTTATAGACCACTACACTTCATGACATCATGGTTTGCTACCCTCCCGTAACACACTTAAACCTCTGAATTCCATATTCTCTATCCCTGGTAAGGAAAAACAGGTAGGAAACAAGTAGGAGAAACAAGTAGGAAACAGGACTTCCCCCAACAGGCATCTGACTTTCCATAAATGACCTGTTGTAACGGGATGTGCAGCTGAGCAAACCCCATAATTTATATTAAATGCCTTCAGACTGGGCAAACATAGCAAGGGGGACTTTTAGCTCCCTTCACTTGAGCACCAGGCTTTAGCTGATCCCCTTTTTCTCTTAGTACTTACTAGAGATAATGTTCTGCCTGCTGTTTGTGCAGGAAGGGTTCTGGTAACCGCCAGACCAAGAAACCTGACTCTGTTTGCTCGCTACAAACTCTACCAGCTTTATGTGCTCTCCATCTTCTGGGAAACAAGGAGGATTTGTGTTTTCCTCCTGCTGCAGCCTCGGGGAGATGCCCTTTCAGGAACTCAGCGCTTCGGATAAAAAGTCTCCCTCTTCACATAAGAGCATCCTGGAGGGAGAGCATTGCAGCATATTTTAAAAGCTTTATCTGTCTGGAAATTTTCCAGACAGTCCCTTGCCTACCGATGTCATCCTCCACCTCTCCCCCCTCCCTTCTGAAATCTTCCCAAGCAGATCCATATCATTAATATTTCAGTATCAGCTTTTCACGGGCATTGGCTACACTGCAGCACACTTCATCAATAAGAGCCGGCGAGGGCTGCGAGGTTTGCCACACTGCCTTCATCCAGCAGAGGAGGAAGAGCAAATGCAGAGACTGGCACAGAAACCAAGTATTGGCTGAGGGTAAGGCTGCATATTGCAGCCCTGGTTTTGAGGTGCTTTTTGCTGCTGTCCCTCACTCAGATTGTCCAGGTAATACCCTAACAAGGAGCAAGAATGGATGTCTTTAAGAAAGGTTTCTCCATTGCTAAAGAAGGTGTGGTAGCTGCTGCAGAGAAGACCAAGCAGGGAGTGACGGAGGCTGCAGAGAAGACTAAAGAAGGGGTGATGTACGTAGGTAAGAGAAAACTATTTTCAGTCTCTATTTGTGCATGAACTGCCTACATGGCATTGTCTCTGAGAAATGATGCTGTGGCTAAAGCTCGGGAGTGAACAACAGGAGGTCAGGATAACACCCTCAGCTCTCTCATGGGGTTGCTGTGTAAGCCCGGGGTGCTATATCCTCCCCGTGCCTCAGTTTCCTCAGCTGTAAATTAGACACAGAAGTGGCCAGAACTAATACAATGTTGAGGGGCAGATACCCTGGTGGAAGGTTTCTGTGATGACGATTCATTGATTGTTTGCAGGGTGAGTCACTCACTCCCCAAGCATCTGAGCACTGCTGACTCCCACTGCTGGTCTCTACCTCACCTCCCTAGGGAGGAGGTCGCTGAGAGGAGCCAGCAGCATTATTGAGGATTGTGGGATGCATCTGTCTCCCCACAAACAGTCCAAATTTTTATACAGAATTCTTCCCATCCCAGTTCAGTCATTTTCTACATCTCCGTACCGTGACCTGGTTCTCATTTTTGCACAGCCACGAGGCACAGAATCTGCTCATGAGATTCTAATCTTCTCCACACATTTCTCCAACAGCCTTCTTTAAACCCAAACCTATACATGAGCATCAAATAAGAATCAAAGTGAAGATTAATTGCTTTCTCCCTTTATTTTTCAGTTCGTGCACTGGATAGTGCTTTGCCTCGTGGCTGATTCAGTTCCTGTTGCTCAGCCCTTTGGGGGAAATTCAGTCTTTCCCAGGCAGGAAAAGTAAAGGCCAGATGTTGATTAGCTCAGAGAATTGATTTTTAAATAAGCAGAGGAGGTGGAGGCCAAGTATATCGATTAAAACTGGAATGATTAGTAGGTTGTTCATGCTGACTTTTCTCACCCTGTGCCACGTGAAGGGTTAATCAGGGACCTGAACCGATCCTTCCCAGCTCCCTCCTTTGCAGACCCCTATCCCAGCAGCTTGGGCTAGAGCATTAGGTGATGCAATCTGCATTTAAGAAAATATTACTCGAGTAAAGGCTTGAGGGTCTTTTTAGAACATCAGGAAAGGGAGGGAAAAACTCAAAGCCTAGTAGGGATGAAGGGGATCCCTGGCTTTTATTCAGGTTTGTGTTAACTCTTTGCTGACTCTCCAAGGAGGATTCCAGATGTCCGGGCACAATCACCACATCTGCTGCTAACCCAGGAGACAAAAATAAATGCTCCTTCAGAGACATCCACCTGGAGCAGATGGTGTCATCAGGCACTGTGGTCACAGATTGAGTTCCCACAGCCTGTGCTGGAGGACTGGAGATGCCACCCTGCTGTGCTAACACTGCAATGCAGTTCACAGCTGGGCAGGTTAGAGGTGCTGCCGTCGCTGGCGAAGTCACACGCGTGGGGTGCTCCTGTCCTGCCATGTGTCTTGCTGACTGTGCAGGGTAGAAAAAGAGAGAGAAATTCTCTAGCGTGGAGCACCTCTGCTCTTAGTAAAATGACAGCCTGCTCTCCAAATTGGAACAGCCTCTGGGTATTTCAAAATGGCAATGGATCCCCTCAGAGTTAAGGTGATTCAACCTTTGTTATTTGGTTTAAATAGGGCAATAGATGATGGCAAAGTTAATTAATGAAGTGAATGCGAAGCTGCGTCAGAGCACTGAGTATAAGGTCATTAGCACTGTTTAACACTGTCATTCAGGAAGCCTCAACAAGGAATGTATTTCAGTTTTCCAGAGCCGCTTTCGACCACGCACGTTGCAGAAAGCCCCAGCCCGCCAAGCTCTACATCAGTGAAGCCACCTCAGCACAAACTCCTGCAGGATTTAAAGCACATCATAATATCCTTTTAAACTATAAACCTTTTCCCACCACACACTTCTCCACCACCTCAGTCCCACCCTTGGGATACCAAAGCTCTTACAGATGACTCACAGCTCTTGGAAGAAGCAGGATGCGTGAACTTTTAATTCTATGTACACAAGCTGCAGGCAAAGACTAATGAGTGAAATGAGATTGAGCATCAGGTGATTGCTTTCTGATTCAACAGATGCAGGTCCCTGGCAAGGGTATATGCAGGAAGGTTGGATTTCATGTGGTGCATAATGGATGCTGAGCCTGAGTCATCGGGTGTGGTCAGGAGACTGGGTTAGGAAGCATTCCTTGAACTGCAGTGGTGGCACTCCCAGTGCCATCGCTGCTGTTAGGAAATGGATTGGGGTGTTTTCCTTCTACCTCCATCCTCCTTTCTGAAATTATTTTCCTTCAGAAAATGTTGCACCCACCCCCTGCAAAAGAATTAAGCCCAGATGGTCATCTTCAATCAAGAGTTCAGTAAAAGAAAGAAGATGCAGCAGTACAGCTCCTGTCTCACAGCACATTTACTGCAAAACTGAAACATACGCAAGGCTAGTCCAGCACATTTTATACTTCACTTACCTAACAACAGCTCTTTGACCAAAAACCAGCAAATAAGGGCTAAACTTGTACATCTGTGTCTGATGTGAGAAGATTTTTTGTGTCAAATCAATACTGAAGCAGTCTTCTACTGGAACGACACTGGGAGGGAAACGGAATCAGGATGGCGTCGGCAACAAACTGCGTGCATTTGGCCCGTTTGGGAGCTCATGGTCCTGGGCTGAGAGTGGCATCTGCCCTGCTCAGTGCTGTGCTTCTGCACACGTTGGTATATTGTGGAGATCACTGTTAAATCCCATTCACAGCAGTGAGCGCGGTTCCTACGTATGGTCAGAATTGCAGTTTACAGCAGTAACGAGTACAAAGGACAAAGATGTAATCTCTCCACTTTTAATACAGTTTGGGAGGGTGGAGTGAAAATTTGAGGGCATATTGTAGGAGAAAAGCTTTGTTCTGCCCCAGACAACCACTACAACCCCCAAAATAAATCAACAATTGAGAATTAGATTCAATACTACTTAACGTGTCTCAGTCAGACCAGAGCTGGGCTGGATCTGTTGTTATCAGGGCACTGCACCTGGTTTGCTTTTCAAGCTGTTAATGAGAACAACTCGTGGTTCATAGCCAAGTTCCCCTACCGTACCCATGGGTGCTCTGGCACCTCTGGAGTTAGAGATCTGCCTGCCTGGCTCTCCCTTTCTATCACTCGACAGTTTGCCATAAAAATCCATTTATTGGGAGACTTGAGGAGAGCTTGTATAGGTGCAGGTGATTTACAAACTAAAGCACAGTGGGACCAGTGGAAGATTTTGGGATGTTTGTTTAACTTCCAAAAGAGAGAAGTTTGACCTTTTACTTTTGTAGTATGAAAAAAAACATCCAGTTTACTGGGGTGAGTCCCCATCTACCCTATGACTGACTTAACATACCTGCTTCAGCATACAAACAGGAGGGTCATTCCAAGCTTGGAGGAAAACTGCAGATTATTTCTTCCTTCGGGGCTACGTGTGTTGCAGACTGAATGCCCTCCCATCCTGTTGGCCTTGAGAACAGTGAGATAAATTACAATGTAAGCATGCATATGGTGTACTTATAAAATCTGAGATAAAACCATCTGCATTCTATGTATTGCTGTGAGCAGGCACTTACAGCTTAGGCTGAGGCACTGGAATGGGAATCTAGCAAGTAGGTATGTAGCAGGTGGGTGGTCTTCTGTAAATTTAGCCTCAAGTTTCTCCAGAGTCTTAGAATACAAGCTATAGAGTGAGGCTTTAAATGACCACTGCAGCCAGGTATCCTGCTGAAAGGCAGGGGGGAGTCACGGATGTGACTTGCTGACTGAAGTAGGTGAGGTTTTACCAGGTGACTTAATATCTGTTCATTTTATATGGCTGGATAAATACATATGGATGAACAGGGAACTCCCACCCAAACTCAAACACAAAAGAGGAATCCACAAAAGGGTAGAAGCAAGGACAGGTAACCTGGGATGACTACACGGAGATTGTTGGTGAAACCAGAAACCAGGTTAGAAAAACTAAAGCCCTGATGGAATCAAACCTGGCCAGGGACATTAAAAATAACAGAAAAGGGTTCTACAGGGACATCAAAGAAAAAGGAAAATGAGAGAGAATTGGGGGGGCCTCTCCAGAGGGATGGAGGTGACCTGGTTACTGATGATATGGAGAAGGCTGAGATACTCAATGCCTTTTTTACTTCAGGCTTCATTGGTAACCACTTGAGCCACACCACCCAAGTCACAGAAGGCATTGGCTGGGTCTGGGAGAGTGAAGAATCACCCAGGGTAGGATCAGATCAGGTCCAGGAACACCTAGAGAACCTGAAGGTGCACAAGTCCATGGGACCTAATGAGATACATCCACAGGTCATGAAGGAACTGGCAGCTGAATTTGCTAGGCCACCAGCCATCATCTTTGAGAAGTCCTGGCAGTCTGGCAAAGTTCCCACAGACTGGAAAAGGGGAAACATAACCCCCACTTTTAAAAAGGGAAGCAAAGAAAGCCCAGGGAACTACAGAGCAGTCAGCCTCCCCTCTGTGCCGAGTAAAACCATGGAGCAGATCCTCCCTGTATCTGTACTAAGGCACGTGACAAATAATGAGATAAAGAGTGACAGCCAGCATGACTTCACCAGGGGCAAATCATGCCTATTTGGTGGCCTTCTATGACAGAGTTACATCCCTGGTTGATATGGGAAGAGCAACAGACATAATCTGCCTGGACTTGTGCAAAGCATCTGCCACTGTCCCACGTGACACCCTTGTCTCTAAGGTGGAGAGACATGGACTTGATGGATGGACCACCCAGTGGATAAGGAACTGGCTAGAAGGTCGCACTCAAAGACTTGTGATCGATGCCTTGATGTCCACATGGACACCAGTGACAAGCGGAGTTCCTCAGGGATCTGTTCTGGGTCCAGTGCTGTTCAACATCTTTGTCAGCGACACGGACAATGGCATCGAGCGCACCCTCAGCAAGTTTGCCAACAACACCAAGTGGTGTGGTGGAAGGGATGCCATCCAGAGGGACCTTGAAAGGCTGAAGAAATGGACAAATGCAAACTGCATGAGGTTCAACAAGTCAAAGTGCAAGGTACGGCATCTGTGCTGGGCCAATCCCAGGCACAATTACAGACTGGGCTGAGAGTAGCCCTGAAGAGAAAGACTTGGGGATGTTGATTGATGAGAAGCTCAACATGAGCCAGCAGTGCACTCATGTGGCTCAGAAGGCCAACCATATCCTAGGATGCATCAAGAGGAGTGTGGCCAGCAGATCAAGAGAGGTAGTTTGCCCCCTTTGCTCTGCTCTTGTGAGACCCCACCTCAAATACTGTGTCCAGTTCTGGTGTCCCCACCTTAAGAGGGACATAGATCTGTCGGAATGAGTCCAGAGGAGACCACAGAGATGATGCAGGGGCTGGAGCACCTCTGTTAGAAGGAGAGGCTGAGTGAGCTGGGGTTGTTCAGCCTGGAGAAGAGAAGACTCTGGGGGGGACCTTAGAACTGCTTTCCAGCAGCTGAAGGGAACCCACAGGCAGGCTGGAGAGGGACTCTCCACAAGAGCATCCAGTGAGAGGATGAGGGGAAATGGTTTTAAACTGAGGGAAAATGGGTTTGGATTGGATCTTAGGAAAAAGTTCTTCAGTAGGAGTGTGGTGAGAGTCTGGAACAGAGTGCCCAGAGGGGCTGTGGATGCCCCCCCAGAGGTGTTCAAGGCCAGGCTGGTTGAGGGGTGCCCCTGCCCATGGCAGGGAGGTTGGATTAGATGATCTCTGAGGTCCCTTCCAGCC
>JANHFX010023062.1:0-18589 GCA_027560015.1 Chloroceryle amazona | reverse complement strand
GTCTGGATTTAGTTTTGCTCGGGGCAGCAGCGTGGGGTGGTTTTGCTCTGTGAGTGTATCAGATGGCAGCTTTGGCCGTGGGGAAGAATTCAGCCCGTCACAGAACATGGCAGGCGCTGATGTGTAGACGCACATGGGGCAGTTGGCAGCCCGCTGCACCTTGCTACCCTCGGTGGGAGCCCTCACGGCTGGGCTGAAGTGATTCTGTGCCTATGCAGGGGTGCCAAGCATCAGATGAGAGCCTTCAGCAGCACTGGCAATGCTTTGTAGGGCTTTGGCACAGGCCTGATCATCCTTGAGTACAAGAAAGCATTGACTGATGTGGAGGAGTTTTTAAGTATTGACTAAAAAATATGTAAATTCAAAGATTATAAACTCCACAATATTTGAAGGTAGAATATGCAAAGGAAACCCATCATGTGATTTGTCATGACTCTGCACCCATCCCAGTCCCCGGGGTGGGAATTAGGGGATGTCAGCAAGATAACCACTCACTAAATATCCCTGCCTTAGAAGAGGATGAATTCTTCATCTGCATGACACAGCACAAAGTTCGCTGCATTGCAGACACCACACGGCTGGGAACAAGCCCATCTATGCACACACACACACACACTCTCACAAAATGCCCCTCGGGAACTGCAGGAATTTCCCCAGTAGCTGGTGCTTCCCCCCTCACCCCAGATCTTCCCTTTAGATCTATTCAACTCATCAGTTTTTATACAGCCTAGCTGTCACTTCATGGCTCTGTCATTCTGAATTGGGTTTGATCTTTTCTTTGTTTTATTTCACTCCATTAATTATTTGTCAGTTACGTGCATCTGCTGGGCGCATTCGGTGGATCACATCATTTCTCTCTTGCTTGACCTAGGGCACATGTACTGCACGTGAACCGTGGCTTATTGCTTTCATAACAACTGCACATGCTGAATACAAGCAGTTGCTCTTCATGGCCCTAATTCTGTTCACTGAAACCATGCAATGCCACTGCCACAGTCACACTGAAGGCATTAGAGCAGAAACGGATGAGTGGCCTCCTTGTTTAAGGGAGGCTGGGCAGGGCAAATGCCACTAGGAGAGAACAACCAAGAGCATCTGAGAGGCTACCGAGGGCAGAGCTGATGAGCAGGAGGAGCAGGGAACTCAACAGCCAAGCTACCTTACAACTGAGTAGAATAAATAGTCAAAACTCTTCCCCTTCTTCAAGCTTCACTGTGCTTCACTGATGCATCCCGCTGATCTTCAGTGTCCCATGGAGCCTGGGAGGCTGCAAAAGCAGCGTGGTGTGGGATGCTCTGCCCACAGGCACTTCTTCTGTGCTTCCCTCTCAGTCTCAGTGCACCCAGGCGGGTGTTTTTCAGATGCAGGATAGCTGAGTTAGTGGTGCTGGGGAAGCCTTAAAGTCTGCAAGACTGTGCATGCACTTCATGCCTAAAGGCAGTGCCCTTGCAATCCTTCATGTAAATATTATTCAGTATGTATTATTTGTATAACCAGCCCCAGGAAACCCTAAGAGAGGCTGGCTGTGAGCTGGATGAAAAGAAAGCTACCCCAAGAGTCCACCTGGATTTGTAGGGAAGGCAGGAATCCTGCCTGCCTGCCTGTCTGTCTGTCCTGTCGGTGGGTCCTCTCACTTTAATAATGGCTGGATCTCTTAGTCAGAGCTGTCAGCATCACTCTGAGCACATTCAGACTGAAACCCATCCAGGCCAGCCTGTCAGGTTGCCTGAGGGTTTACAAGGGAGTGGTCTGGGGATACTGCCAAGTAGTATTGCTTTTGTTCCAGCACTCGAGGTCAAGTGCACTGCAGGAGGATGAACCATTCTCCACCCCTTATGCAACTGATGTCCCATTGTGGGCTGTTAAATTTGTAGAACATTAGGTTGCCTGTGAACCTTTCTGGTTTTACAGCCCCACCCCAAAATAATTAAAAAAAAAAAAGAAATTGTGCTTACCACTGAATTTGCTGAACTTTTTTCCAGCATCCAACGTCTAGACTCTTCATGCTTTCTCTGTTAGATAAGGAAGATAATCCTTGTAAGGTTGGTTACCTCACCATTTTGAGGGATGGCAAAAGAATTCCTCACTGGCTTATAACATAATATGGATAAAAATATAAGTTCCATTTCATGAATGGACTCAGCAGAACACACAACACAGCTGAAAAGGGGAGTTTCATAACCTGTGACATAAGGAAAGCTGAAGAATCAAACTGCAGTTTCAGTCTACACCCAAAAAGAGAAGAAAGCAGCCCCTAACGATTTGTTTATTTATTTATTTATTAATACTTTTTCCAATACAATACCGAGGGAGTTCTGAGGGGAAAAAGATACCTGCTTGCCACCTAAGAGCAGGATGAGCGTTACTAATTACTTCATGGTTGCAACACACCTTTCCTTAGACTATTTTATCCCAGTTAATGAAAGGAAGAGCACTGAAAGGAATGGCCAAGTTCTTGGTATCCTTCAGAGAAGGTAGATTTTCGCCCTGCCTTTCTTGCCCAGCATCACTCTGTGAGCCAGGGCTATAGCTGGCTTGGTTTCTGTCTCTTCATCTGAAGTGAAGACCCTTACTTCACATGGTCCTCCTCTGCGTTTTGATTTCCTGACTGAAATCCCCAGCCAGCTAACGCCCAGATGAAGCATTCAGCCCTTCCTCATCTCATGCTTACTATTCTGGGATGGGGTGTGAAGCGTGTGAGAAAATGGCTGTGAGGCACCGTTCCTAACGTGGCCTGACACCTCTTCATCCTGCAATTGTGCTGATCCCTCTGCCACGGTTTAGAAACACTCTCCATACGTACGGTGGCTTCCCTGTCTAAAGATAGATGGATGAGTCATTTTTCTCCCTCTGGAGCAGAGTCTTGGCAAGGAGCCCCTTTTAAGGGATATAATAACTGCACAATAGCTGAACAGGGATTCTTCAGCCCACCTATTGCTCTGGATCCTGAGGATGGTCCTGAGGAAGGCATCCCCTTTTCCATGACTGTTTCCACATCCACCGGAGCCGATCTCCCTGCCCCCAGGAAGAGTAGGTGGTCATGCCTTGTAGAAAAATGGGGTGTACTGCACTTGTCCTATGAACACAAGGACAAGATTTTCCTATGTCTCCCAGTTTTGCCAGCTCAGCTCAGCACCTTAGGCAGTCATCTTTGATTCACCTTCATGATTTCACAGGGCAGCTGGTAACCCTACCTTCAAAAAATCTTGCAAAGCACCTGCTGTTGCAGCTCTTGTAATTGGCTTGCATTTCAGGTTTCTTTTCTTTCCACCTAACAGTCAAAAAAACCCCTGCTTGTAAAGCTTCAGTATACAATTTAAGGCTGTTTACCTGCTTTGACCTGATGTTGCCTGCTGAGTTATAAGGTGCCAGTCCTACGTGGCCCTCTGGGCATATAAAGTGTTTTAAAGCCACAGAGGTTGAGGCTGGTTTAGCCTCCAGATATTCAGAGCAGTGAGCTCTGTTTGCTGACAGCAGGAGAGCTCACTTGTTTTGGGATGGTTGTGGCTACTGTGGCTCCTTCCAAGTGCTGGCCTCTCCCCAGCAGCCTTTGGGTCTCCCACCGCACCAGGAACTGGAGACCAAAAACTGGTCTCTGCAACGTGCAAAATTTGATGTGCTTGGGTTACTTGGGCTTACTTAACATAGACCAGACTGATACTAGCAAGAATCATTTCAGACCAAAACATGATGCAAATTAAGGGCACATTTCTTAGGAAAAAAAAAACCAAACACAAAATTGTGCACTGTGCTTTTCATACGGGCACACCCCCAGGTGTGGCTCTCTCTAGAAACTCACTGGCTCTCAGCAGGGAGGTGAAGGGAATGCCTGGAGCTGCAACTGACTTCAGAACTGGGCTGCAGTTCTTATTTTGGCTGCTTGCTTTCTTTGGTGGATTGATCTCTTAGGGTAGCCTGCATGGAGAGCAGAAAAAGCCTATGTCAGGACAACCAGGCTGTGATGCTTCCATTGCCCAGTTCCCCTTCCTGCCAAAAATGGATCTGAAATCCAGTTTCCATCTTATATATTCAAGGGATCTACCTTATATCTATGGAACTCTGGGAAAGCTGTCTATTCTTCCTTTTCATTTCACATCATGTCTTTTTCAGTCCCCAAAGCAGCTGGGGTGTTCTCCTACCGGTGAGAACAGTTGTGACTGGAGAGGAAAATAAGGAGATGTGAAAATGAGGAGTCGATTCCCTGGAAACACAAGGAGTATAAAGTTCTGTACACAGAGACATTTGATTTGCATTGCATCAACAGCTGCACCAGGGAAAGTGGTGGCCTCGTACTTCCAAAATATTGAAAATCTAATGATATATCTCCCTTCCAGGCAAAATTGACTTTCCCCTTATGTAATATACGTGTCTCGGGTTTCTTCTGTGGCAGCCCTGATTTCATATGGGAAATGAGAGTAAAAAATTCAGGGATACTGCTGGGCACGTGTGCTCAAAGGGAACAGAGAAGCTTTGCAATTTCAGTAGAATTCACTGGTGATTTGGGGCTGGGTTATAGAGGTCCTGCTATTTTTTCTTCCCCCTGTGACCAAATCAAGTTTAAATTTCTGAGAATACAATCTTTTCTTGGAGTAGGAAGGTAACCAAAAGATGTGGGCAAAAAGTAGCCCTAAGTGCTTCTGACAATGCTTGGACTTCAAACACAAAGAAAAGCTTATCCTTTGATGATGACATTTTGTCTGAGGCATGGCTTTAATGCCACCACAATAGTGTTGTATCTGAAATTAGTATTAGTTTATGCAATGAGGGTGAGATAGTGTGTGAAAGGCCAGGCATAATCTGTCTTACTCTAGGTAAATTTATTTGTTCTTCCCAAATTTCTTCACAATGAAGGAGTCAAAACTCTGGTTTCAGTGACAGGTAATAAGACTTCAGAAAAAGAACTGATTTTTCCGTGTGAGAAAGACCCTAAACGAGGCTGTAAGAAATTGAATTGCTTTTCCATAGACATCTGCTCTAACAAGCTGTGGCAAAAAGTGATTTTGAGCAATATTCACCATCTATTAAACCCAGTCTTTTTTTTTTTCCTTTGCCTGTGTAACGTCCAAGCCCAAGCCTGTTTTGCTCAGACTGCTCAAATAAGTCTGTCTAAGATTAGGGCAATGACTCTGCATGTGGCAGTAAGGACAAACATCTCTCTCTTGTGACTTGGCAGGAGGACCTGGCTGCGCCGCAGCCGCCCGAGCAGCCGGGAGTGGCAGGAGAGGGGGTCCCGGCGGCCAGCGCAGGCGGTGGTGGAGAGGTAAGGTGACACGGTGGCCCTCACCTCTCCGTGGTCCCAGAGCTCTCCAGACTGCTTATGGGCTCCTTCTGGCTTACTGGTTTTGCCCAGGGCATTCTCCCCTGTGCTTTCTGTGGTTGTAGATCTGATGCACGTGGAGCCCATCAGTATTCTCACTTGGGTGAGCTATTTGACAAAAGCCTGAGCTCGTAGGTTGTTGCTTTTGCCACTTGCCTTTTTTGGGATCAAGAATTTGCCATGAGTGATGGATTGGAAAGTGCTGATTTGGGCTGATTTTGGGGTGTAAACACGCATATCCCAGTTAATGCTTTCCTGTGGTTTTATTATCACATGGAATAGCTTTTTGCTGGGCACAGTCAGGCTTTAAAAGAGCTTTAGATACTAAGTTAGATTCTTCTGTGGTTGTTTTGGTAAATCTGAAGTCTCAGCTTGCAGCAACCACTCTCCATCAACCATTGCTCCCCTGATGCCAGGCCCTAAACTGAGCCTGTTAATCTGCCTGGCTTCATGGCTGCACAAGTGCTAATGCCAGGCTGCGTGTTGGGGTGGGAGGCAGAGTCAGCAGCAGAAAGCAGGACGCTCCTGCCGATGGCAGCCCAGCCCTGCGTTAGCTCAACTTCCACCGCGCGCAAAAATCACACCTTTGTTTTCCCTGGAGGTCTGAGTTACAGCAGGAGTGTGGCTGGTTGCCAGAAGGAGTGGATAATTCATTTATTTTCTGCACCATGTACAGTCCTCATTGTTTTGTAGCTGTTTACGGGGGTTTATGTGGTGACTCCCAGCACTGATTTTTCTTGTAATCGTACTTACAGATGTTTTCCACTGGAAATGTTTAACTGTTTTCCTATCTGTCTTCTCTCCCAGGGTGAAAATGAAGGCAATTAATCAACTCGAGGACTTCTAGCTCAAAGGAGAGCATTCCAGGAGCATACATGATTATAATAGCTGACACTCCAACAAAAAAATCCCGCTCTCCATAGCCTAACTACATTCAGCTCTGTAGTCTTTCACTTGCCTCATAAACAAGTCGTACAATATATGAAAGCCAGACTCCTCTGATTGTCAGTATGGTGCAGGTGATCACCGAGGTGTGTGTCTGTCTGTCTTTCTGCCTGTCTCCCTGCTTCCCGACCCACGCACTCTCTGTGTTTTGATTGGACTCACTGATCTGTGTCTTGCCTCCATCTGCACTGGCACTTAGGATCTCTAAATAGTGTGGAAATTTTTTTTTTTTTTAACTAATAAAAAAGTGTTTGAACAATTTTTTGCTTGGTTGGTTTGTTGCTTTTCTTTGTATTTAGACATTGATCCTTCCAAACCGACGAACGCTTCCTGTAAAAGTGTGGTTATGAAAATGTAAGGAGGGATCTCAGGACTGAAAGGGCCTCAGATAATGATGTAGAAGATGAGGAATAATGAAAAGTTGTATTTCTGAAAACAGCAGTATAGGCAGACCACCTTTCTGTCTCTCGGGGTTTCCTTTTTAAATACTCCCCTACGTTTAAGGGAGAGCGAAGGGAGGAAATTGGAAAACAGGAGGCTTTTTAAAGGAACATAAAAATCATGTTGAGTTGGGTTTGCATTTGTTCTTTGCTGTTCACTATCCTTACACTAGAGCTTGCAGACGCTCTCCTGCCACCTGGGTGTAACAAACAGCCAGAAGGTAATTAAAGAACCTTGATGGGAGCTGCTCTGTTAGGTCAGAACTGCATTGCTGCTGGCAGAGACGGGCAGGATGCTGTGAAATGCAAGTCCAAGGAGAGGTGCCAGATGGGGATTACTGGTGCGACACAAGCACTGTGGTTACAGTAGCTGGACAGTCTGCAGATGAGCTACTGAGACCTTCCACGTTCACAAGCATAGAGAAGGGGAAAATGTTACTACGTGCTCATTGCTGCAAATAATAAAAGGAGGAGTTTCAAGCATGTCAGTAAGTATGGATCTAAAAATGGAGTCTTTTATTCACCTACAGGCACAGCACCCACGAATCCATGAGAAGCCAGTGGAAACTGTAGAGATTTAGGCTGCTTCAGGATCAGACTGCTGCTCTTCATCGCAGTGCATGATGGTGATGACTACGAAAGGTATTTTACAGGAATGCTGCACTGCTGTAGCATGGAAGGGTCTAGCAGCTGTGATATCAGCCTCTCTCGTGCATTAACAATACACCTAAAGCTTTGCCTTGCAGGTACCACGGCGTTTCCATCCAGAATGGATGTTTGATCTCAACCAGAAAAGGTAACAGAAGAGCCCTAGCAAAGATAACACGATGCTTTAAAGGAGGCGATATCTGATATGCACATACTCTTTTCTGATGTCCTGCAAAAGATCTGCAGAATTTGGCAGTTAAACAGAACAGCTAAAATTGAGTCCAAGAAAAGGAGGCATAAAGGGCCGTGATACTCATACCCAGCAGCAGGAGGCTGGAGCCTATTAGTAGTGCTCACTAGAGAGAGAGAAGAGAGGGAAAAAAACCTCTGCTCCAAAGCTTTGCTTTTTGGGGTACCAAAAGAAAGTGTTCTGGCAGCCAGGAGGAGAGCATCTTCATTACCTACAGCACGTGTGGGAGGCAGGAGCAGGTATCATCTGGGCCAGGCTGCAACTCAAAGCAAGAAGTAAACCAATTCCTAAATGCCTGTGTCTTGAGCAGGCTTCACCCCTGGTTCAAAAGGGTTTATACCAGGAGAGAATGACAGCTGCTAAGCTCAGAGTGCAGGCACACTGCTCGGTGGCACTGAGCTGCGTCACTGCCTAGGAGAGGGGCTTGCAGCACAGCACATCAATATGCTGTGCTACAGCATCTTCTCTCCTGAGGGAAAGGAAGGATTCAACTGGTTTTTACACGCCGATCTAGAAGGGTGAGCCTCAGAGCTGCTTGACTATGGGCATCAAAAGCGTTTGAATGCTTCCTACAGACCTGCCTCTGTGCTTGCCTGCCGCTCGCATCACTGAGCACTGTTTCGTGCCTGGGCTGGACAAAGGTTCAGCACCTCCTTGCCTGGGTCTGGGCTAGTCCTGCTGGGATTGCAGCTTGGAGGAGTCTTTTTATGCATCTTGCACAAGGCAATCACAAGCTTTAAAGGCAGAGGTCAGGACATGTGGTTTCCTCCCACGTGAGCATCCGGCATCGGTGGGTGCGAAGAGGACGGTGCTGTGCCCATGCAATGGCTCGGTGAGCATCTGTTTTCCTCCCCTCACTTCCCCAGACCGACTGTCACCCTGCCAGGGAGAGCAGGGGTGCCAGGCTGAGCAGCCTTTGTCAGAGCTCAGAAAGGTGTATGCTTGGTTTCTCCTGAAGGAAAGGGTCTGTCATAAAAGAGCCAAAAGATTATCTATTAATTATTCACCTCCACTTTGTTGTATGTGTGTTTGGTTCACTGCATGAAGAAGTCTGTACTTTTAATGAGTGTTCAGCCAAGCACAGCAAGAGGTAATGGAAGGAAACAGAAAAATTGAAAGATTGAGGAGGTGCATTAGAGAACATCCCATGGCAGAAGGTGCTTTCGCAGGCAAGATGCCAGGAACCCTCCTGCCCTTGGTAGAAGCTGATGGAAACAAGCACTAGCAAAATAATTTTTTGATGACAGGTCCTGGTCTTGACAATCAAGAGTTTCTTTTAGACACCCTGTGAATTACCAAAGTGGAGCTTGTTTGGGTGATGACACTCCTGTACAAACTGTTCATTTAATCCCACGGTGAAAGACACCGCTCGGTGCCCGCCACGGCCGGCGCACAGCCTGTCCCTGGTGACCTGACTCTGGGTGCTCATGCTCAGATTGCCATGGTGATGCAACAAGCCAGGAGCAGCTGCTGCCAAGTGGTGCCTCAACTTTACCATACAAGTGGCCAAAAAAAAGGGTGAAATTCTTTTTTCCTCCGTGTAACGGTAAAATTTACCATATAAAACTGCAGTTAAGCTTTAGTAAGTGATTTCTTTGGATACTTTTCATAGCCTTTGAGAGCTCCTCCCACTATTACATTTTAGCCAAGGGCATGCAGGGGCTGATTTTTCAAAGGTGTTTGTCTGGGATACAGAAGAGAAAGCAGTGGCTCTCTCCAGCATAATTCAACATGAATTCCACTAATTTAAATGCAAATCAGGTAATAATACCCTTTCTAAAGTACCACTTCATCTGAAAGTCCTGGGTTTGTGTCTGCTTAATGCATGTCCTAAAACTGAACTCAAGGAGTACCTGGTTAAAAACTGAAGGGCTGGGGTTTTTTTTAATGCTCTTCTCCATAAAACATATACAACCACACATTCTCCCCACTTTGATACTTTATTCCATATCGACACATAACTTATTTTGTCTCCCAAGTGCACTGAAACCACACATGAAGGGACTTCATACTGGTAATAGCACATCAGAAATAAGATGAAAATTCAGCTTTCTGAATGTCGGATGAAACCCTGCCTGTGTTTCTCCATCAAGTTTTGGCACTGCTTTTTTTGTGTGTGTGTGTGTGGATTCCCTCATGGGAGGGAAGTGAGCTTGGTAGCTCTGCTTCTCCACCTTTCCCCTCTTAGGCACTGAACTCCAGGTGGGGTGGGCAGCCCGGCTTGTGCACCAGAAGGGTAGAGCCGGGGTCCTCCTTCCTCTCAGTGCATCTAGAAACAGATCCACAGTAGTCCCCCCCACAGTCCACACCCTTGTCTTACATCCCAGCTCCCATCCTTGGCTTTGCCAGCCCTTCCTGGGATAGGACCACTTATTTCTTTCCCTAGCCCTGTGCCAATTCTTAAGGTGGTGGTCAAGCCTTTCTCATCTTTCTAACTCCTCTGATTTAGAGACCAGACAGCATTTCCCCCTAACGCTCAAGCTGCAGCATATTGTGAGACTCTGCAAAAATCCCAGTATTTAACCATGTCTTTAGACTTCAGTGCTCCAGAAGATGGCAGAACTTCACCTAGACATTGCCTGAAGATTCAGAGACCAGACGATAAAGAAATCCATATATACTGGACTTATTCTGACCTCATCTAATTAACCCTGCTTGCTCATTTTCATGTGTAAAACATGAGCTCTATCTCTGACTGGTTACCTCTCATCTTCACCAGGTAATACAACCAGAAAGGCTCCTGTTACTGGTAGATGAGACGGTGCTCAGAGATGTCATAGCAGAGATGTGAAAGCAAAGGAAATCAGAACAATTTCCAGTCTTCCTGCGGTGCCTTGGGTATTTGGGCTACATCTTTAGGACTGTAAACTAGCTCCAGAGTGAGCCGTGGCTCAAGGTTTGGTTGGTTGGGGTTTTGTTGGTTTGTTTGGTTTGGGTTTTTGGTTTGTTTGGGTTTGTTGTTGTTGTTGTTGTTGGTTTTGTTTGTGTGTTTTTGTTTGCTTGTGGTTTTTTTCCCCCCAAACAGAAATAACCTACTGCTCATCAAAGGCAACAGATGGAGAAGGAGCAAAATATGGAGAAAAAGCCCAAGTGACCAGGCACGGGAGATGAGTGTCAGGGAGGCAGGTTACCTGCTGGAGGTGAAGAGGCAGCACTGCTGGGTAGTGACAGTTTTCACATCTCAGTTTTGTCCAAGCAGCATCAGCGATGAGCCCCAGCATTACCAGGTGAAGTTACTTGTGGAATAGCCTGAAATGTCCCAGGCACCTCAGCATGGGGCTCTGCCTGCACACGGTGGGACCTACCCCAGCTGGTGTTAGCCAGGATTTCAGTCTGCAGCCTCAGCAGATACCGAGAGCTGAATGGAGCAAAAGTCCAAACTAACTTTCCACCTGTAGGTGGTTTGAGTTGACCTTAGGACGCACCAAATGATGTAATCAAAGATCAGAAAACCCACTTGGAAATAAGTAATGAATGGGAGGAACGGGAGTGGAGACTGTAAATGTACTTTGGGGGTGAAGCTTTGGGACAATCTGTGGAGACATCAGGAGGCAAAGAGCACATGTAATGTTTTTGACATTCAGCTTTTAAAATACTTTGTAATATCCTGCCCCATCCTGTCTTTTCCTGTCATGAGACAACATGGTTGAGAACTGACAATGGCAAAATGAACAAGCTCACCACACTTGCCAGCTGGGTCCAGCACGTGATGGTTGAATCTTCTCCAACAAGAGTGACGGGCTATCACAAAACATGCAAAAGTATCAAAGCAAAGACTAGGATTCATGAGGGGGACCAGTTCTTAGCTCTTTTTTTCCATCCAGATGGTCAGCATAGCTTAAACCCTACCAATCCAGAGACACAGCATTTCACAAGACTGCATATTTGAACGCTGACTTTCTTGAAAATGTAGCCAGAGGTGTTCCAGGGCAGCCAGAAGTGCGTTGAACTCCAGCTAAAGTCATGGGAAAGGCCAGTGCCCAGGTGGCCAGTGCCCAGCCATCCAGCTTGCCATGAGGTCAAACACTTCCTATGCCACTTTTAAGAGGTCCAGGGAAGCCCATCACCAATGCCAGCGTGCATGCTGACGCTTGGTCTGGGGAGATACGCAGTGAAATGTAAATGAGATAACCTATAGCTGTGACCAGGACAGGAATTAATGTTAATCCATATGTTGAGTTCACTCGGTTCATGTATCTATAAAGAGAAATAAGCTACTGGTTTACTGTTGCTATTTGTTAAATAGTCCATCTCAGGACAAGCTTTCAACTGTTTCTCACGTGATATTATTCCCTTTAGAGGCCAAGAGAATGTCAAATTCTTTAGAGAAATATTTTTTTTTACAAAATCCAAAATAAATCCACCCTACATTAGTAGTCTCAATATTCATAACAGAAGAAAATAAAACCTCAGGGATAAATTGCTATAAATTTCTGAGCAAATGAAATTGAAATGCCATCTTTGCTCAGGTTAATCGTCCTTTTTCTTTCTGAATATTCTGATGTATATCCAACAGCAATTCAAGGTGCTCCACGTTAGCTTTAAGAAAGTTAACTCACAAAGTGAATAGAGCTGGTGTAATATATTTACTGATGTGGTTTTGTAGCTCTGTGAGCCACCTGATGCAGAAACTTTTTTGTCCCATCATATGGGACAAGGGAAGGATATTATAATGATGATGTTATGTCAGTTTGCTGGGCAAGTGGAATTTGCTTCCTTTTATTTTATGTTTTAACTTAGAGCCAGGATAAAGATAAGATTGCATTAGATGAGGAGTCGTGTTGCTGTGCTGCCTGTGGTGCTGGCTTTACTCACAGGTTCACAACACTTTACGTTTTGAGCAGGGAGTAAAGCAAGCAGCAGCACAGATCAGGCACCCGTGTTGAGTCCAAGGGGACAAACTGAGATTTACACTTGCAACAACAGTAGTTGGAGCTGGAGTCATTGAGGTGGCCATCAGAGCAGAACTGGAGAACAATTTAATGACCTCAGTAATGTCTATAAATATGTAAAGGGCAGGTGTCAGGAGGATGGAGCCAGGCTCTGCTCAGTGACATCCAGTGATAGGACAGGGGGCAATGGGTACAAGCTGGAGCATAGGAGCTTTGGGGTAAACATAAGGAAAAACTTTTTCACGGCGAGGGTGACAGAGCCTGGAACAGGCTGCCCGGAGAGGTTGTGGAGTCTCCTGCTCTGGAGACTTTCAAACCCACCTGGATGTGTTCCTGGGTGACCTGCTCTAGGTGACCCTGCTCTGACATCTGACTGGATGATCTTTCGAGGTCCCTTCCACCCCCTACCGCTGGGTGATTCTGTGATTTATCTGAACTGCTAAGGAGGCTCTAAAATACCACTCTAATGTGGTGTGTGTCTAATCTTTGGGGTGTGTGCATCACATCTAAATGTTCTCCCAAACTTCTGCCCTCCTTTTCAGGCAACCCAACCATTGCTGGTGGTGTCCTCAAGCTGGAAATCCAGCAGTAGAAAAGAACTGGGTGGGCAGCTGGAAGGTAGTTGCTGCTGCACCCTGGGTACGTCCTCTCAGGCTGCAACAAAGCTCCCCTGGTGGGAGAGCCCCTTCCTTGCTCTCACAGACATTCTGCACAAAGTGAATCAGGGAGGCAACAGTCTGCCTAAGGGAGCTGAGAACAGCTGAAATCTGCTTGTTTGTTATGGTTTTGTTGTTGCTAGGTTCTTGGGTTTGGGCAAGAAAGAGAAATAGGTTTGTGTTAGTTGTTTTTATCCAAAAAAAATGCCAGAGGCCCAAAATATTGTGTGTTTTGTTTTTTGTTTTTTTTTTTTCCCTGAGATTTTGCAAATTCAAATAAGAAAATCATTCTGGAAAAGAAATACAGAAAGAATTGCAAAAGATACCTGATGTGAATATATAATTAAAATGCTAATTGACCTGTCAAGGGGAAAAGGGAATCGCTGTTTGAAATAATAAATGAGTGGTGCTGGTGGTGCAAAAGTTGAAAAGAACTCTCTGAAATGACAGGCTGAATAGGAGCAGCAGAGGAATGCTTTAACCTTGTTTTCTGCTCCTCCTTCTCACTTGGGTACTAATGAAGTACTGAACTTAATGAGCACTGTCACTTCCCACCCCAGTTTATCTGCGGCGTCTTGTTCTCGTACCCATTTCTCAACCAAAACCAGCATTCCTCAGCAAGATGAATATGGGGGGTGTGTGTGTGACCATCTGAGCTGAGGTGCCTTGTATGGCAGAAAATAGTGAGGAGGAATCTGAGCCCCCCAGAGCCAGCGAGCCCTTTGGCCCCCAGCTCTGCCAATAGTCTCTTTGGACAAAGTTGCTTTGTACTGGGGATTGGTGGCAGAAAACATCAGCTCTAAGGGCTAGTGGCAACCTGTGGGGTGCCAAAGGTCACTTTTATTAATGTACTGATGCTATGTAAGGAAATGATTTTAACCATTAATCCCGTACTAACAAAACCCACACTAGGAAAAGGTGATTTTGCTAATTTGACCTCTCTTTTTTCCCTTCCCCTGAGCACTGACATGGATTACCTCCTTATCCCAGGCAAGACCTTCAGTGATGCTGGCCTTCTGCAAGCCAGCGTGAGCAGGCAACTGCAAAGATGAGCAGTTTCTTATAAAAATTACAGGTAAATTACAACTCCTGCCATCCGACTGTATACCAGCTGACAAGAAAATAGAATTGTGATTAAAATTGCTCAAAAATGAATTAAATTTGGGCTGGTTTCTGTTCTCAGGAAGTTCAGTTTAGGGGATGAAGGAAGGAGAAAGAAGCCAGCCAGGTGGGGATGAAAGTTGGCTGTGCCCAGGTACAACTTCTTCAGTAGTTTTCCAGCTCTCTTTACAAAGATCAGTTCAGTGGTTTTTCTCTATCTGTGGTGGTGGAACAGGTTTGATTTATTTTTTTAATGTGGTTTTGTTTAAAAAAAACCCCAACCAACCAAAACTTATAAACAAAGACAGTGTGATGAAGCAGAAATCTCTACCCAGGCACACCCTCTTGCTGGGGAGGGTAAAGAAATGGCTTTTCCGTGTGTATTTTCAGCTCTCATTCCTCATATTCAAACTCCACCCAGTGTACCAATCACCCTTAAAAGCATCAGCAGGTCTTCTGGCACATGTATATAACCAGGACTGGTCAGGACACCCCTCACACGGTGTGCTATCCGCTGCCAGGCAGTTTTATTGGGGCAGAGGAGTGTCAGAAACCACAATGTCAGGTAAAAACTTCCAGGGACTGAAGGAACAGGCTGAAGGTGCAGCAAAAGATGCTGGTAAGAAAGACTAAATATCCTCATATATGCTTGCTGGGGGTATAAATACTGCTTTTGCTTACTGAAACCAGAATCTGAAGTTAGGCTGCCAGCTGATCGTGCTAGCAGGGCACAGCTTCCCCCTGTTCTTCGTGTTCCTGGTGCCCAAGTTTGGGCCATCACTTGGAGAAGACCCCAGGCTGACCACAGCTCTTGGCTTGGCATGGGCAACCACCTCCACCCACCGACAGCGCCCTGGGAAGCTGCTGAGCATCATCCAACCCCGATCGCTCCCCAGAGAGCTTGTTAAACCCAGTGTTTCTAGAGCAGTGAGGCTGTTTTGTTATTACTATTATAACTATCTGGAATTTACATTGCTCGGGGTGGTCTTTTCCCATGCTCTGCTGAGGTTTTTAAACTGCTCTCCTTTGAAAAAGTTTTAGTTCACCTTGAATTAATGTTTGCTGCTTGGTCTGACTGTCAGCATCTCCTGGTAATAACTACATTTATTGCAATGGACTGTTTGTAGTAAGTAGTGTGTTTGTGTTGTATTCTTCCCCAGCAGTGACCACCAGAATTTGCAGGGTGTGCAGCTCATTCCTAGCAGAGTATGCCTTTCTGAAAACAAAATAATCCTTGCTGCATCCTGAACATATTCAGGCCACTGAGGGTGCCTTCTTCTAGTCAAAGTGATTGGATGGCTGTCACTCGTTCAGAAACTATTGGACATCTTAAAATTACAAGGCACCTAATTTGTTTTTAATGCTTTGCATTCTGAAGTCCATCCATTACATCTCTACCTTCTGCTTCTCCTCTTCTATCTTGTTTGTAAAATCTCCCTTTTCCTGTCCTGCTCTGCTTAAAGCATTTGCTTCCAGTTTGGAAAAGGTGCTCCTCCCAAAGGAAGATGAATGCTGGGTGACCAATCTCCTCCAAGCAGAATAAGCTAGAAAAATCACTAAAAGCACACACTGCGTAAAATAAGCAACTTGCAGATAAATGTCATCATTCAAAATCACTGTTAAACTTTGCTTCTTTACCTCCTTTTTATTTTATCTTCTTACCTGCCACCAATTTGTTCAGCTGACTGTAGGTGGCAGGTGCAGGCTAATCTCACAGCAAACTGCTCTGGCAACTCACATAGTTCCACACATAGTGTGGGCTGCTCCACACCAGCCTTATCTCTTGCCAGGGGTGTAACCTCCTGCAGACAGGCAGAATAGCCAGTTGACCTCCTGAATTCCTACAAGCATAAATGTGAACATCTGGAAAATGTTATTTTTTTTATCTTTAATTACAGCAAACACACTGGGACAGGCTACTCAGGATGCAGTCAACCAAATTACAGATGCAAGCCAGAAAGGTAGGAGCAATGTCATTCAAATCAAGAAGCAAGGAAGCAGCTCAACACAAGCCGGCCGTGGGCTGTGCTCATTCCTCTCTGTCCTATGGGTGTTCTCAGCCCCAAAGCCCTTTGTTTCAGTGACATTTTTTGGCCTCTTACCAATCTCATGGGACTGGATTTCAGGATCTGTTCTTTCCTATGTCCATGTGTTACTGGCAGAGGTACTACCCCAGCTGAGTCCCCTCTGGCCACCAAGTCCCATGCTTGACACTCAAATTTTGTCCTTCTTTAGACAAAACTTTGCTGCTTTTCCATGAGGATTAAGTAACCCTGCATTACATCTTGCTTTCCTGGTTTGGAGGGCAGATCCAGTCCCACACCAGTCCCCAGTGCCTGCTGAGGCAGCAGCCGGGATCAAACATTAATGATCCCACAGCTGGAAAGGTGCCATCGGGAAAGTATTGGCATCTCCTTTCTGGGGATTAGGAACAAGTTACACTAAAAACTAAGCTCACTACTCACTTTTAATGATTTTCTAAGAGCAAGGGGAGAATTAGCAGCTTCAGGGTAGTGAAAGCCAAAATCCATTGGCAATATCTCCTTAGAGCAGACAGCCTCTATAGCTCCGTGGTGTGATGAGAGGGCAGGATTTGGGCACTTGGTGACATTAGAAGAGAGGCATCAATATTGCCAAAATAGAGCTGAGGGCCCAGAGAAGAGAGAGAGGCTGTGCCCTTTTTTGTGAGGGTCTCCTTCCCCCTGAAGGAACCCTGCTGTGGTCTCCCATCCCAGCTGATGTCAGGCCCTACACAGGAGCAACCCTGAGCCTGCAGCCCAAGCCTGCGCAGAGCCCTTATTGGTGGACCCTCAAATACATAACAGAGAAGGGAACAGAGGAGAAAGCATCCTTCACCTTCCCAGTCACTTGATCAAGTTGTCTTTACCAAGCTTCCCAGTATTCACAACGCTTCTCAGCCCGAAGCACCCTCCTCCATCAACCAGCTTAGACTAAAATTGACCTGTTCCAGCTTGGTCTCATCATTTGTCTCATGCTCAGCACCCAAAGTTTCCCGGTGACCCCTCCTATTTTGCAGCCCATCCTGCCAAACCCAGCTATAAACACCTGTGGAGAACCCTATGTTTTTATAATCTAACAATTTTCACTCTTCCATCCTTCCTCTCTTGCAGCTATTGACAAGGCTTCCAAGGCAGCACAAGATGGGGTAGAAAAAGCAACTGGCCAAGCTGCAGAAGCAATGTCTGGCCTTGGGAAAAAATGTGGATTTAAGAAATGATGCTCATTTAAATGAACAGTATTGCATGTAGGATTTTCTCTTTGGTCTGCAATTCCCTACTACTCTGTGTAGAAAAACAAAATCTGTTTGAGACGTGGATAATTTCTCTCCAAATACAAAATTTGAAGGCAATGATTATTGACATATTTGCTAATGTATTTACAAAACTACTGAATTCATACACCGGGGCACCAGAACATTGGGGTGATGAAACTGAGCTTCCTTCCAGTAATCGAAATTAAGTTGAGCTTCTATTTCTTGTCAATTGCTAATTTGTTCCCATCTGCTGTATTTTCAGATGAAGTTAAATAAAAGATATTGTAAGATTTCCACCACTCAGAAATACATCACCTTGTTATCTTCTCTCATTATTTTATTGGGCTTTAAGGGAAGGATCTCACAATGTCTTGCAAATCTCTTTGAGTCAAATCCCAGTGAGGTCAGTGGGCAACCTGTAAGGGGAGGTGAGTACTCGATCATTCCACAGGCTGGCAGACAGACAAACAGAAACCAGCAGTCCCTGCACCACAGAGGAGCCCCGTGGGCTCTGCAAGTGAATGGGAGTTACGGTGTCCATCCCATCATCCTTACTCCCATATCTGTTGCCACTCTATCTTTCTTGTCATCCACAGCACATCTCTTGGGGACAAAAATCACTTTATCACAAGGCACACTTGCAGCACTGCTGGTAGCCCTGATGTGAGAGGAGGCACCGCGGGGTTCTCAGCTCATCGCTTTAACCACCCCTGAGCCGCAGCAGCTGCTTCAAGGCAGCCCCGACCATGGTGCACAGCAGCCATCTGCTCACAGATGGACACAGTGCAAGGGAGGCAAGTGGGCAATCTTCTTGCCTAGGAGATGGAAATATTTATTTTAGAGTGCTGCTTGCTGGGCAATCAGAGGCTGCTGCAGCCAGACAGGGAGCCCACTTAGTACTGCCTCTGTCAACAGAAGGCACTAATACCCACTTATTCACAGTAAGTGCTCTTACCTTGGCCTCTGGGTGTTTCCCCTTGATAGGCAATATTTCTCTTTTCTTTTCTTTTCTTTTCTTTTCTTTTCTTTTCTTTTCTTTTCTTTTCTTTTCTTTTCTTTTCTTTTC